>CAUYRH010092562.1:0-31090 GCA_963574655.1 Perodicticus potto | reverse complement strand
ACTTTGGGGCCCCCAAAGATTATGGGTTTCCTATTAGAAATTCCTTGACGATAAGGACAGCAATGTCATAACTTTTCTATGGGCCTGTTTGGGGTCAGTTATTTCTTCTCTCAGGTGGGAATTGTTATTTATGTTCTATGGATAAGGAGCTGAGACTTGGGGAGATTTGGAGAGGAGAGCTGTCCACTGTATCCCAGTTCCTACCCCTAATACCCACATGGAATAAAAAAAGAAAAAAAAGCCCTGCCTGGGTTTTATAATTACGAGCTCCTTACAAGGAGCTCATATTCCCAGGAAACATCTTGCTGAACTCTGGTCATCAGTATCATCTTTACCCTTCCAAATCTCTCCAGGAGAGCAGATCCCATCAGATCCAGAGATCAATCAGACTCTGGAGCCCCAGCTGGGAACAAGTCTTATATTATTAAGAGTGACCAGCAGCTGACAATATTAACGACAGGACTATTTCATCTTACCTATTCTTCACAAGGATATAAACTTATAAACACTTTCATATTCATTGTCTCTTTGATCTTATGACAGGTAGGGATTATTACCCCAATTTTTCAGGGGAATAAACTGAGGCACAGTGTGAGGATGACTTGCCAAAGGTCACAGAGCTGCTCAGCAGCAGGATTGGGAATGAACCCAGGCTGTCTGGTGCCAACATCATGGTCTTTTCTTGTTCACTTTGTGCCTTCCTGGGGGCAGAACATGGAGTGGGCTGGGACAGCAAAAAGTGAGTCCAGGGAAGTCTGGGCAAGAGCCTGGGGAGGCTGAGGTATCTAAGCTGAGACTTCTCTGCGTCTCTGCTCTAGCTACTATCACAAGTTCAGCCCGGGAGCCTTAGGCACCATTTTCCTCACTGGCTTGAGACAATGTCTTTAAGTGCAAAATAACACCTGGTCCCTGAGGAGCAGTTTCCTAAATTCATAATCCTGCTGAGTCGAGCCCCAGAAACAGGCCTCAGGACAAGGAGCAGGATGGGGCAGAACGAGACAGATACTAGGGCCACACCAGAGTGAGACAGATACTAGGGCCACACCTGAGGACAGGCAATGCCCATGAACCTTCTCTTCCAGGCACTGCCCAAGCTGCCAGTGCCCCCCCTGCAGCAGACCCTGGCCACTTACCTGCAGTGCATGCAGCACCTGGTCCCTGAGGAGCAGTTTCAGAAGAGTCAAGCCATTGTGCAGAGGTTTGGTTCCCCAGGCAGCCTCGGTGAGACCCTGCAAAAAAAACTCTTGGAGCGGCAGGAGAAGACAGCCAACTGGGTAAGAGGTCCCGGGGGAGGCAAAACATCCAGGGAAGGGAGCTGGGGAAAGACCTGGAGTTGAACAGAGGGATTTGAGTAAGGGGCAGATGGGGACAAATATAGGCCAGATGGGGCAAAGGGGACAGGAATGGGGGAGAGACAGGAACAGACAAGTGACACGGATTGGGATACAGCCAGGGGCCAGGGCGAGGGACAGGCAGAGAAGGAAAAGGGGGGAAGACGAGGACAAAGAGGTCAGGGAAGCAGACAGGGTGATAGGCAGGAGAGAGACATGCATAAGGATGGGCAGGGGACTGGAGTGGGAATGCCAAGCCACCAGGATGGGAAACCAGGATGGAAGAAAGGAGCTAGTAGTGCAGGCAAAAATGAAAGTCATTCCTGGGTGGCCTGGGGCACACCAGGTCCTAGAGTATGATGGGAGCTCAGTGTATGTTGTGGAATGAATGAATGAATGAATGAAGTGAATGCTCCAATGAAGTGTCCTGATTTTCTCTTGGGGCTGCCAGGATGAGTCCAGTGTCCTCCACTAGAGGCACTAGGTCCTTGGAGGCACCTTGGGGGAATGTCATGGTGTACCTCCACTTCCCCTCCACTCCTGGCAGGTGTCTGAGTACTGGCTGAATGATATGTATCTCAACAACCGCCTGGCCCTGCCTGTCAATTCCAGCCCAGCTGTGATCTTTGCTCGGCAGCACTTCCAAGATACCAACGACCAGCTAAGGTGAGGCCATGGTGCTCCTGGCTCCCAGTTTGGGGACCTACCCAAGGCGGGGTGCCTGGCCTCAGTGCCAGTGAGGAAAGGCCAAAGCTTGTGCCTTGGCTGAGCAAGACAGTGACCTCCAGACCATCGGTCAGGAGGGAGGTCAGGTGTGGCTGCACTCTAGCCACAAACGCGTGGTCTGCCTCAGAATACGTTTATTTGCTATGGGGTGGTCACTAACTAGAGGTCATGGACCTCAGATGTCCCCACAGCTGTTGCGCTCTGGCTGAGGCCCTGGAAGGAGGTGTGTGTCCTCCGACTGGACAGTACTTGTTGCTGAGAAGCACTGCCCTAGGCTGGCTGAGCTTCTCTGCTGCCCTTCAGAGCCCCCAGCTCTACACAGAGGCCCCAGAGGGGTGGAAACGATTCCTCCCTGCCAGCCGCCAGAGCCTGTGCCATCTGCTGCAATTTCAGAGCTCACTGAGCTGCTGGAAGGGCCTCTGGACTTACTGATGACGACGACGGAGGAGGGAGGTGGGGGAAGAATCTCCCTGCTGGAGGGCCTCAGAGCCTCTGGTCTCAAGACCTGAATGGGGCAAATGGTAGGGCCGGTTCAGAGGGAGGGGTGATCCAAAGTGGCATGAGGAGAAAGACAATGGCTCCTCTGGGCAGGGTGCAGCCACACTGGGAAGGCCCCTGCCTACTACTGCTTCCCTAAGACCAGCTTGACTGGCCTGGGGGCAGGCCAGCCCCCTCCCCCTGCAGCTGGGGCCTCCCCTGGGCAGAAGGAAGGTATGATGGATGACTGCTGAGAACAGTCATCAAAATTGCATCTGAGGGACTATTTTCCTCCTGATGCAATTAAGCCAGGCCTCATCAGCCATGGACAGTTAAGATGACACAGTCCCATGGCACAGTTCTCTGGCATCTTTTCCCCCAACCCTCGCTTTCCTTTTCATTAATGCTAAGGGGAACAAATTACTGGCTTTTCCCAGGAGACCACATTTTTCAGAACTCCAGGGCCCCTGGCCCTGCCCAGCTCCAGGACTAACGCTGACCAGGAGGAGCTCCATCCCTCCCCATTTAGCCTTTCCTGCCTGCTCTGTGCCCTCTTGGTCTTCCACTCCCTCTCTTCCTCTGCCCCAAGGTGACCCCAGTTTCCTTTCTCCCCCAGAGCTGCTCCACCCCAAGTTTTCACCAAAGGACCATTTTAAATGCAAGGCCTGTGATGGATTTAGGAACCATGTCATGCCTGGATAGTGCCCCGTTTGGCATATGATGGGATGAGCAGAGACTCTGGGTGGGGGGAGCTTGACCCTGGTGAAGAGAGGGTTAGGCCTCACTTGTCTCTGCAGGTTCGCAGCCAGCCTCATCTCTGGTGTGCTCAGCTACAAGGCCCTGCTGGACAGGTAGGACTGGGCCCAGCCTGGGAAGGGTAGTTTGTGTCTGTCTCCCTCCCACACCAGACAGGGAGCTCTGTCCCTGATCTGTGTTCCTGGCTCCAGTCACAGAGCAGGTGTCTTCCCACCCACTCCCCCAGCATCAGGCCCTGAAGGTCTGACCATTAACTGTTCCTTTTCATGGGATAACCATCATCCTTACTCAATCTTTTCAAAATGCCTGCTGCTGCCATACTTCACTTATAGACACATGGTGTGAATTAGCTTGAAGCTCAAGAGCACATCAGAAGAGGGGGGAGGAAGAGTTCCCAGAATAAGGTGATGGTGAGTTCTGCTTTGCCACTTGGTAGAATGGCTTACCCATGCCAATCCTCTGTTTCCTCAATTCCACCAAGGTCGGTGGACATGAAGGTGTTCTGACAGATGGACAGAGCTGTTCAAGCAACATGGACTAGCTTTTATTTCTGGAGGAAGGCCCCAGGGTGCTGGGGGTAGCCAGGAGAGGGAGAGGGTCTATGGGATCCAGGTTCCCCAAGGCAGGAACTACAAGGACATCAGATTCTGGAATGAGAGAAGGGCCCAAAGCACTGTCCCTCTTGCAGATAGGAAGCTGAAGCTCAGAGAGGTTAAGTAACTTGCCCTTGGTCACACAGCTGAGAGGTAGCAGAACAAGAAAGGTATAGGAGGAGAACTTCACTCTGTCTAACTTGATCCAACTCAGTCTTAACCCAACCTTGGGGCAGAAACTCAGATCCACAGTCCCTCCAGGATAGGGCTATTCCCTCTGGAGAGAAGTGGGTGGGGGTCCAAGACCCAATGGGCAGAGCAGCTCAGGGCTTGGGCCCGGGGACCAGCATACCTGAATTCAGACACCCGCAATACTTGGTATGTTGATCTTGGGCGATGGCATTCCCTCTGTCAATAACAGCCACTGTGGAGCTGCTGTGTCTGACCTGTGGGATGCTGCCTGCAAGCTCTGATCCCTGGCCAGGCCCATAGCAGACCCTCCAACACCTCTCTGTGCCAGACACTCCTGGCCACTGCCTGCTTGCTCCTCTCTAAAGGCCACGGTCATGATCCCTGTGCCATTCTTGTGCTGGGGGTCCAGACCTGGGAGTTGCTGTCTCCTTGTATGTGTCTTTGTCTGCCTCCTACCAGAGCTCACCTGTCCAGTTCACAGCACAGTCTCTGCTTTCAAAGAGTCTCCCCCTTACCATTAGCCCAGCTCGGTAGGGGGCAGGGTAGGGGCCCCGCCCTCTGGGCCTTGGGGCATGTGCCCATCCATCGCTGATTGTCTTGATCCCAAACTCTCACAAGTGTGTGCTGCACACTTGCCTGGGCACCTGTGCATATCCACAGGAAGGTCCCACGTCCTATGATTGTAAATAACTTAAGGCTGGAATGTTTGAACCTTTAATCCACTCATTCGCTTATTCATTTTGCAACCTACTGATGCTGGGAAGATGAAGAGAAATAAGGCCTCGTCCCCACCCTGAAAAGGTTCCCAGACTATTGGACAAGACAGACACATAAATGGACACAAAAAAGGCACAGGAGGGCGGCACCTGTGGCTCAAAGGAGTAGGGCGCCGGCCCTACATACCAGAGGTGGCGGGTTCAAATCCAGCCCCGGACAAAAAAACTGCAAAAAAAAATTCTTAGTTTGGGCAGCACCTGTGGCTCAGTCAGTAGGGCGCTGGCCCCATATACCAAGGGTGGCGGGTTCAAACCCGGCCCCAGCCAAACTGCAACCAAAAAATAGCCGGGTGTTGTGGCGGGTGCCTGTAGTCCCAGCTACAAGAGAATCGCCTAAGCCCAGGAGTTTGAGGTTGCTGTGAACTGTGTGATGCCACGGCACTCTACTGAGGGTGACAAAGTGAGACTCTGTCTCTACAAAAAAAAAAAGGCACAGGAGTTGAACTTCACTCTGTCCAACTCGATCCAACTCAGTCTTTATCCAACCTTGGGGCAGGGACTAAGACCCACAGTCCCTCCCCTGAGCCCCACACTCGATCATGCAACCCCCAGACATCCTCTCTGGGGTGGCTCTGGTCACCACAGACAACCCAGCAGAGACTTGCACCTCCCTACCCTGCCTCCTCACTGTCCGGCTGGGCTAATGGTAAGGAGGGGGGGGCTCTTTGAAAGCAGAGACTGCCTTGACTCCCCTTGCGTTGCCCTCTGAGTGAGCACACCAGCACACCTCAGTCGGTGAGTCAAGGAACCTAGGTTGCCTTCAGCTCCTTTCTATGTCACACCTTCATCTAATCCAAGGTTGACTGTGACCACCCCCTTCCCCTTCCTCCCCCCACGGCCCATGTCACTTTCCATCTCAGCTGCAGCCTCCTTCCTTGTTCTTTCTATGCCCCCTTTGGTCCATTCCTCACATATAACCATTTAAGAAACAAAACATTAATCAAATTGTGCTTCTGCACGCTAAAGCCTTCAAGGGCTTCCACCACACCAAGAATAAAATGACAGGTCCTTGCCACTCTGCTGCAGCCTGCAGGATCTGCCTTGCCCGGCTCTCTGGCCTTCCCATCCTTCGGCTTCAACCCCACTGGCTTCCTTTCTGCCTGCAACCAGTGCTTCTCAAACTATCTCTAGGGAAGGACCAGGTTTTGTTGTTTCTTTTTTCAATTTTATAAACTTTTAAGAAATGTAACAAAAAATTACTAGAAAAATGACACAAAGACAGAAAATACAAGACCACATGTTTTATTAAATGCAACAGACTTAAAATTACTTCACACTGCTGCAGACATTTCTGGATGCAGGCACTCACCCTGTCACGAGTCAGTCATGACAGGTCAATGTGATGCCCACACTTTGAGCAGCAGTGTTGTGAGCCACCCCACCCTGCTCTCTTCTGTGGAGGTCTCACACCCTTAGGGCCCAGCTCAATCTACCAGATCTCAGTGAGACTTCTCCTGGCTATCTCCTCCCACCTCTGTCTCACCACCTGAAAGTCTCCTGTTCCATCAGTTTGTTGTTCATGGTCTATTTCTTATACATCCCAGAACCTTTACCCCAGAACAAGAAATACATGTCTTATATTATATTCCCAGACTCAGAATAGTTCCAGGCACAGAGGAGGCCCAGCAAATATTTGTTGGCTGAAAGGGTGGAAGGATGGATGGATGGGGGATGCATGATGGATGGATGGATGGATGGATGGATGGATGGATGGATGGATGGTGGATGGATGGATGGAGGATGGTGAATGGTGGTTGGATGGATGCATGGATGGTAGATAGATGAGTGAATAGGGGATGGATGGATGGATGGATGGATGGATGGATGGATGGTGGATGGGGGATGTATGATGGATGGATGGATGGATGGGGGATGGATGGATGGAGGATGGTGAACAGTGGTTGGATGGATGGATGGATGGATGGAGGATGGATGAATGGAGGATGGTGAATGGTGGTTGGATGGATGCATGGACGGTAGATAGTTGAGTGAATAGGGGATGGATGGATGGATAGTGGATGGATGGGTATAAGGTGGATGGATGGATGATGGATGGATGGAAGGTGGGTGGAGGGATAGATGGTGGATGGATGGATGATGGATAGATGGTGGGTGGATTGATGGAAGGAAGGGAGAGAGAGAAAGGATAGACATAAGATATACTAAGATCACAGGGGAAAGAGAACTTCCTGCCTCTGCCCCATAGGTGGCTTCTAAAAGATGATAAAGAACTAGGCTCTTAAATGAGGAGGGATTTTCTCAACGGAACAGTTGAGTTCAGGGATAGCAGCAAAGGTTTGCCCAGTAAAGATCAGCGTAAGCAAAAGTGCAGAGGGCTATGCAAGGTTTGCACATGCAGTACATGAGGGAGGAGTGGGGTGGATTAGTGGATATTTGAGAAAATCCTAACAGTCACTCCATGGGCCATAGAAATGGGGCACTCCACTACCTTAAAAAGTGGAGAATTGACATAGTGATGCAGTTTTGAGTTTCGTGCCGCATTTTGCCTTATCAAGTTACAACAGAACTACTTTTGATTCCTTGTCTCCCCCATCCCCTCTTGGCTGCCTGCTCCCCTCCATGCTACCCCTCCAGCCACTCCATCCCCATGGACTGTGCCAAGGGCCAACTGTCAGGGCAGCCCCTTTGCATGAAGCAGTACTACGGGCTGTTCTCCTCTTACCGGCTTCCCGGCCACACCCAGGACACACTGGTGGCCCAGAAAAGCAGCATCATGCCTGAGCCCGAGCACGTCATTGTGGCCTGCTGCAACCAGGTAAGCAGCCCCTTGTCTTGGGCTTGGGGAGGGGCATGGGCCATGTGTGGCCATGTGCATGCACCCATTCCTGCTTCTCCAAGGGTGCTCAGCCCACTTCCCTGACTTATTGGTGAGCTGAGGCATAGTGGCCCCAAACTAGGGTCTCCTACTCCCAATCAGTCCCATTTCTCTCCATCAGCTGGCTTCTAAGAATGAGGAGAATCTAAAATACACTCACTGGGCACTCGTTTCAGCCCTGACAGGCCGAGGGTTGTGAATGAGACCCATCATGGCCTCAGCCCCCCACCTGCACATGTTTGTTGCCATGCAGTCACCCACTCAGGCTGTGGCCTTTCTGAAGATGCACCCTGACAGATAGACAGACCATGGACATAGTACTTATACACACGTGCAACCCGCTTAATTCTTACAGATGAGGACATGAGATTCAGACAAGTCAAGCAGTTTGTCCAAGAATGGGATGGACTCCTACCCCCTGCAGCTCAGGCTTCCAATTGGGTTCCACATAGCCAAAAAGGACCCCCTGGGAGTTGGGGGCCTGGCTGAGCTTCAAGGCTTCTGAACACTTCCCAGGGACCACCACACACTGTATAGTCTACGGAGTGAGGACTCCCATCAATATTGCATCTCAAAAAAGTTTGTTTGTTTGTTTGTTGCTTGGAGTTTTCATTTTTTGCTAAGACCCAAGTTTGGTGGCCATCCCAGGGACTCCCCTGCTACTTGCTCTGCAGTATGTTCTTGGGCTCATGTCACATTTTGAGTGAATTGAGAGCTCACTGGAAGTCTGCCACCTGGGGGTGGCTGCAACCCCTGTTCCCAGGTTTGAAGGCCAACTAGGAGACATCACAGCCCACCTGGCGCTCTGGCTGACCAGCCACAAACCAGGAACTTTCTCCATTTTCTTTCTTTTTCTTTTCTTTCTTTCTTTCTTTTTTTTTTTTCTTGACACAAAGTCCCACTGTCGCCTTTGGTAGAGTACCATGACATCGCAGCTCATAGCAACCTCGAACTCTTGGGCTCGAGTGATTCTCTTGCCTCAGCCTCCCAACTAGCTGGGACTATAGGCTCCTGCCACAATGCCCAGCTATTTTTAGAGATGGGTTCTCCCTCTAGCTCAGGCGGATCTCCAACTCGTGAGCTCAGGCATTCCACTCACCTGGGCCTCCTAGACTCCATTTTCATTCAAAAGCCAAAGCCAGCACTTCTCAGCCCCTGCAGGTGGCACTCTCATAGCTCCGGCCCTGGATCAGACCACAGGGACCCTATGCAGGGTGGGGGGACCAGGTATTCTTGTCAATCAGCTGAAAGGGGCATATCCTGAACCTAAGACTAGACCTTTCACAAAGCCAGAAGCTTTGGACTCAGTGCTACAAAGTGACAGTGCCACAGGGCTTACGTACAAAGCACATGTAGGTGTATACGTGTAGGTGTAGATGTCTGCCTGGAGCATGATGGATTCCGTTTTAACCCTCTTCTGCATATGATTCCCTAGCTTGCTGCTTTTTTCCACTCACCATGTATATCCCCATAGTTCTGTCTAGAGCTAGTTTGGTCTTTTTAATGGCTGAATAAACATGCACCGGATGAGGACACTACATCTTACTCAGCCATCCCCTTCCTGGAGAACCATTTTGCTATTGCCAACGAGGCTGAGGTGCACATGGCTCATGTCCTTCAGTGCACACGGTATGTTTCTCTGAGCCTTAGGCAAACACATGCATTTATAAAAGAAATTGCTCAGTCGTAGCTATGAACATTTTTAATTTTGATAGACACTGTCCTCCAGCTGCAGTTGTACCAATTTACACTTGATTCCCTACAACATAGGGTTGTACATGAACTAGGACCCACAAAGCAAGTCTTCTTTTGGCTAAGTTTGATCTTGCCTTCTTTGATTGTGGGCAGCTTGGAAGGAATGCAGCATAGTCAACAGCACTAGGTTGGTCCCCAAGTTAAGACCACTGGAAAACACCCAATGCCTTGGAAACCTTGGGCCTGACTACCCATCCCAGTCTCCCCTGCAAAGGGTGAGTGGAGGCCTGCCGCCTCGGATCACACCCATGAGTGACATGTTTGACCTGTCTCCCCTACAGTTCTTTGTCTTGGATGTTGTCATTAATTTCCGCCGTCTCAGTGAGGGGGATCTGTTCACTCAGTTGAGAAAGATAGTCAAAATGGCTTCCAACGAGGACGAGCGCCTGCCTCCAATCGGCCTGCTGACATCAGACGGGAGGAGCGAGTGGGCAGAGGCCAGGACAGTCCTCGTGAAAGGTTAGCAGCAGTGCCCGGTGCGCCTCCACATCCATCTCATTCATCCTCATGCCCATCTGCTTTCCTTCCATGGGGTTGGTGCCATGGCTTCATCTGTATCAGCCCAGCCAGCAGCTTGGGCCTCCCTCGCTCCTGCCCAGGACCCACGGCAAGTCCTGTGGTCAGCTGAGGCATCTTGACACTGAAGGCACCCTCTGCCCTCTGTTTTTTGTCTGACAGTATTACAGCTTCTGGTGAGAATAACTAGTGCTGGGATTGTGAGCTATCTGGGAATGTTGGGGGAGGGGAGGTCCTAGCCAGAGGAAGGCGGCTGGAGGGAGCAGCTGTGCCTCGCTAGTGGGATGGGCAGGTGCTCACTGAGAGTCTGCGTGGCTGGGGCGCAGCCAGGTGTGGGGCTGGGGCAAAGCCTGCCTCCGGGAACGTGGTTAGCTGCCTCTTTCATGCGATTTGTCTGTCCCAAGACTTTTCCTCTTCAAGCTGGCCCTTCTTCTTTCTGGCTGCTGTCCTTGTGAAAATCTCCAAACATTTCCATAAGAAAGCCAGCAATATTTTTAAAATTTGTATCGTCCTTCCATAAGCTACTTTTCAAAACCAAAGCCAGGGGCTAGACGCAGTGCCCTCCTTCCTTGCCCCCATCAAAGATCTTGCAAGGAGAAGCAAGAATTCTGGGTCCCCCTCTGCCCCTTGGACTTCCATTGAGTCAGGCAATTGGGTCAGACTCTCTGTGTATCTGTGACTGAGGACCAGGGCTGGGGGTGTGAGAGTCAGAGGTGGGTGAGGCCCTTGCCTGTGAGCAGCCCGGGCATGGGGGGGGGGGGTGGGATGTATACAAGGCCATAGAAACAGCAGGTGTCAGATAAGTGCTCCAGAGCTTCAGAGAGGGAGAGGGTCCTTCCAGTTGGGATTTTGAAAGGCCTTTTTGAAGAGATGGGAATGGATCAAAGCCCTGTGCTAGGAGTGAGGGTTTAGATGGAGGGAAGGAAGGTGGCACTCAGGCAGGTGAACCAAACCTGGGCACAGCTGGCCACTCAGCAGGGAGATGCCCAGCCTGGACCATTAGGACCCCAGCTGCTGGCAATGATGGCTACTCTGGACCGACAGCGACTTGCCTGTCTAAAAACAGGCACTTAACATTTTGTGGACCCTCTCCTGAGCAGGTTCTTCCCACAGAGCTGGCGGCTCATTGCGGCATGCAGAGCTCAGCTTAGGTGTGCTGGCTTCATGCCCTCCCTGAGCAGCCCTCCCTCACGCTGCTGACACGCTGTCCCCCTACCCTGTCCCCCATCCTGAGTGTGCTGCTCCCTCTCTGAGGGAAGCTTTGTGTTTATTGGATTCTTACTGACCATCTGTCTTCCCCCTGCACTCCGTGAGGTCCGGGAGGACAGGGGCCTTGCCTGTGTGATTTAACTCCTGCTTCTGCTGTGCCAAACATGGCAGAGGCCTGGTTACATTGGTTAAATAAGAGAATGAGGGCGACGAGTGATACCAGGCCCCAGACTTATTTCCCACTTACCAATTAACCATTCTTTCATCCAATGATTGGGCACCCTCCAAATGCTTGGTCCTAAATAGGAGGCTGTGGGGGCTTCAGGGAGGTGTGAGGGCCAATCGTCCTCAGGGACCTGACTGCCACATTGGGAGATTAATAACTTATCGTTCAAAAGTGAGTTAATTCCCTCAGGAAACCACAGTGTAATCAAACCCACTCCTCTCCCCTCCAGGGACAGAGACAGGCATCAAAATAACCGCCTCTGCTTCCAGCATCACTTCCACTTTATTACCAGGCCAGGCCCAGGACACCTCCCTCCAGGCCCAGCGGGATTGCCTTGAGGTCTAAGTGCTTGAGCTGCGCTGATCGGAATTAATTTGTTAATGGCACTTGATCTGGCTTTCTGAATGGAAGTGCTGTTCTGAGGAAGCAGGACAGAAGGGAGGGGACATACACTTCCCTGTGGACGACCTGACTAATCCAGTTAGCACTGGTTAGTCTGCACAGCTGGAGACCCAGATCCTTACGGAGCCCTCCAGCCCCTGCCCCACAGAGACACCATTTAGGAAATGATTTCGGTTTCCAAGTGAAAGATTATGACAGCTGGGCCAGGGTTGAGAGCAATGGTGGGAAGACAAGGTGGGATCTAGATATATTTCAAAGCAGAAGCATCAGGAAAGATAAGAGAAGCAAGAGAGGTTCGCGGGTGTGTGGTGTGAGCCACTGAGCGGATGGTGGTGCCGTTTACTGAGATGGGAAACATGATGGGGAAGGGTACAGAATGGAGATGTCCCTTCTGAGGTTGTTGTATCTGAGATGCCTTGAGTCATCTGAGCGGAGATGTCGAGTTTGATCTATGTGTTTGGAGCTCCAGGGAGAGGTCAGTACAGAGTTAGACATTTGAGAGCCATCAGCACATAAATGATGTCTAGAGCCATGGACCTGGATGAGATCATCTAGGAACAGAAAGAAGAACGGGGGCCTGGAGGTCAGGCAGAGGAAGACACCACGGGGATTGAGAAAGAGACCAGGAGATGAATCACTAAGTTTCGTCCTCACCCTTCCACGTGGAATTCCAATGAGAGCCGGAGGAAGAACAGGACACAGAGGAGACATGGGGTTGGCAGTCCTGGCATCCTCGGTGAGCTTGCCAAGGGTCAGACTGAGTAGCGGGAAGAATGAATGGTTACATGCTATGGACCAGCACTGGAGATTGTTAACATGGTGGTCATCCACAGTAAGTATGGTTGACTTTTTTCAGACAGTTTGGTATTACAAAGAGCACAAAGTGGAGGAGCTGCTGAATGAGGATGTGGGCCAAGGGACGTGTTTTCAGAAGAGGCAAGTGTGTGGAAGGAATTCAGTATAAGGGATTGGTGAAGAGAGAGGAGATAAACTGAGGGAGGGACCCTTGCAAAGCCAGAAGAAGCTGGAACCCAGAGAATATGAGACCTTTTGTTTATACAGGGAGAAACAGAAAGCATCGGCCTAAGGCCCAAGGGACTGTGGCTGTGGTGGCAGCAGCATGGGGAGGATCCTAGCTGGCAGTTCCTGGTCTAAGACCATCAGAGTTGCAGGGTAAGCTGGGGGAGGCAAGGAGCAGGGCTCTGCAGGCAAAGGGAATGTATGAAACTGCCTCCTGGAAAGTGGGAAAGAGCACTTAGGGAACATGATAAGATTCATGGACTGTGTTAGGCTCTTATATGCGGGTTGGTGATCACAAATTTTAGGAGAAGACAATTAGCATTGTTATGCAATATCCTCACCCCACCCCAGCCCCGAATACACAAAGTTCAGTCCTCAGGTTCAGGTTCAGCCAGAGTTGGTGGATGTAATTGAAGGAAGTAGACCCCTCAGGGAGGCAGAGGAGATGAAAACACTTGTAGCAGAGGTGAGCTGTGCAGGGGTCTGGCCCATCCTCAGGCATGTGCTATGGAGAGCTTAGGAAGGAGGGAAGGAGAAGGGTGAGCACTCAGGGCACACAGGAGTGGTGGTGGATGGGAGAGCCCACAAGCCCCATGGGGATGTGGTCCACTGCCTAGATGCTCCCAAATCCTTAACTTTTAGAAAGATGTGGGTGCCCGTCTATGGTGTTGGGGCTGAGGTTCTTTCTGGCCCACAGCAGTATCCCAATTAACACTGCAGAATTGCTCTCAACCCTCTGAGCTGAAGACCTGAGGTCTCCAAGCCCTTCCCAGGACCTGGGTATAGAACAGGGCCCATGAGCACTGGGCCAGGCAGAAGCTTGCCAGCACCAGGCCTCGGCCAAGCCAAGCTCCTTTCATCCTGGTGGAGGTCTGGACTGAGGAGCCTGAGCTAAGACAAAACATATTCCCAGATTCTTAACCAAGGCCCAGCAGGGCAGGGGCTTGTTCACCCTGTGAGTTCCCAGGCTGTCCTGTCCAACCCTCTGCTATGACACTGAGGGGGCAGAGCTGGAGGAGGTCCAGGAACTGCCAGGGTGGCACAGCTTGCATGAAGGGGCACCAGGATGCCTGCTGCATCCCCACAGCCCCCACGTGGGGCTTGCCACACAGAGTAGCTCGGGCAGGGCACGGGAGTATGTGCGATGCCATCACTGAAGGCAGCCTGGTCACCCGCAGGCCTCTGCCGCTGTCCTCCTGGGGCCCTGCTTCCAAGGCATGCAGGCTAAAACCCGAGGAGCACTTCCGACAGAGTCCTGAGGGATGTGGAAGCAGCATCGCCCACCCTCCATAACTCAGGAGGGCTTCCTGTCCAAAGCCAGGTGGGCTGAGGTCAGTGTGACTCAGCCCTGGCCGCCGACTGGGATTGTTGGCTGACGACATCAGCATCAGCTAGAGCCTTCCTTTAAAAAACAAAACAAAACAGATTCCTGGGCCCCGGTGATTTTCCAGTGGTACAGGAGTGGGGCCAAGGAATCTATTTTTAAAGCGTTCTGGTATTTTCACTTGCAGCCTAGGCTGGGACCCGCTTACACTGATCTTAAAAGCTGCCGTGTGGCCTGGTCTCCCTTTGTGCGCGGCCCTGCCCAGGTGTTTGCTGTCCCTTGTTGTCGTATGTCCTTGCTGTGTCTATGAGGGGAGATTTCATCCTCCCTGAAAAGAAGAGGTTGCATCTCCCACAGGTTGAGCAGTTCCCCATCCTTAGAGGTATCAGCGGGGAAGCCAGGGCTAGCACCAGGTCCCTGTCCCTCCCCAGCAGCCCTGAGATAAGGGTGGGAACCCAAGATGAGCCTGAGGTCTCAGAAGGGCCCTGCACATCCTCCCAGGGCTTCCCTCCACACCCAGCCTGGATGCTGCAGAGCCTTCCTGAACCCAGGAGGAGCCAACACCATTGTCCTGGTCTGAGAATTTAATTAGACATTTGGCCCTGAGTCTGGAAGACTGCAGCGCTTGTCAATTTGCAGAAGAAGGATGGGCAGCTTGGAGAGCCCCCAGCCCCCTGGCTTTCCTGGGTGCTGCTGTGGAGATCCTGAGACCAGGCCTCAGACACAGATGTTCACCGTTTACACAGTCCCGTAAATATTTATCCCCAGCAGCCAATTAGAGCTGAGCCACTGCTTTCAAGGAGGGAACTGGCAGAAGGCGGCTGCAGCTACAGAAGGCCATGGTATCATGGTTTACAAGAACCACTCAGGATGGGGGCATTTCGCTGTTTAAATATTGTCATCTTGAGCTAGGCAAGTCTGCTGATTTTAAAACCAATTACACATTAGCACTAACAGCCTCTCTGATTTAATTGGCCCAGAAATACCTCCTGAGAAATGTAATTTTCTTGCTCTGGGGAGGGGCTCGGGCCAATGCCTCCCTCCCACAGTAAAAGTATGAAGGTCTTTATGGATGACAGCATCATACAGGGAGAGGCGAGTGAGTGGTCCAGAGCAAGAGATCTGGGCTCAGCCTGCCCCTGCTGCTGTAGCCTGAGCCTGGGCTTCCTGGCCTGGGGTGTGGGGATAGCAGCACGCCCTGTGGGTAGGACCAATCAAGTGGGCCATAAGCAGATGGCCTGGCGCCTGGCACACAGAGGGTGTGCGCTAAATGGTAGCTCTTATTAGATTTGGGAAACACCCAGGGGAGCCTTCGCCCTAGGCCTTCTCTGTTAAAGTCTGGTAAACTTGAAAATGGGCACCTGTTGAACAAGCATTGTATGCATGGTCAAAGTCAAGAGCCCATGGGTCCCAAGGCTGATGGCTTCTGTTCCTTGCGTAAATCTTAACCTTTAGTAACTCTGCGGTGTAAATTGCCTCCCCGATGATTTCCATATACCGCATACACCAGACTTTTGTCTTTTTTACTTCTTCCCAGTCACAGTTTCTCTGGCCTTCAATCTCCATTTTATGTGCAGCAAAATTATATTTGGGCAGCCAGAGGATTTTTTTTGTATCCCCTGCCTTTCCTCACCTGCTACCCTTCCCCCCTGACTCCCAGTTATGGAAGCATGATAGTTCTTTTTATCCTCTGCTTTAGTGGGGAGTATTTAGAACCCAGAGAAAAGAGCATTTCTTGGTTCTTGCATTTTTAATTAACTTAAATTTATTTGGGGATAATTGTAGATAAACATGCAGTTGTAAAAAATAATACAGTGATTCACATGTATCCGTTTTCCCTCAATGTAACATCTTGCAAAACTATAGTATAATCAAACAATCAGGATATTGGCATTCATATAGTCAAGATACAGAACATTCCATCACTTAGGGATCCCTACTATTTCCTTTTTTATAACCATACACAGTTTCCTCCCACCTTGCCCCCTTCCTTAACTCCTACCAGTCACTCACCTAGTCTCCATTTCTGTAATTTTGTTGTTTCAAACATGCTGAACAGATGAAATTATATATTGATAGTACATATAATTGTTGGGATTGGCGTTTTTTCCCTAGCATAATTCTCTGGTGATTCCTCTGAGTCGTTGCATGTGTCAAGTTCATTCTTGTTTATTGCTGAGTAATGTGTGGTATCAGGTGTCACAATTTCTTTAACCAATTACCTATCAAAGGACATCTGAGTTATTTCCCATTTTGAGCTATTACAAGCTACTGTGAACATTTGTATACAGGTTTTTGTGTAAACATGGGCTTTCACTTCTGGAGAAATGCCTGGGGATGAAATTGCTAGGTCACATGATTGTTGCATGTTTAGTGTTCTAAGAAACTGTTAAAATGTTTTCCAGAATGATTGTACCGTTTTACATTCATCTTCACATCAGCAATATATGCATGATCCAGCATTTGGCTTTTCTTTTCTTTTCTTTCTTTCTTTTCTTTTTTTTTTTTGAGACAGAGTCTTGCTCTGTTGCCCAGCTAGTCTGCAGTGACATGATCGTGGCTCACTACTACTTGGGCTCAAATTATCCTCCTATCTCAGCCTCCCAAGTAGTTGGGACTACAGGCATGCACCACTGCACCCGCTAATTTTTTCTTGCACGAGCTGGTCTTGGACTCCTGAGCTCAAGTGATCCTCCTGCCTCAGCCTCCCAGCATGCTAGGATTACAGGCATGAGCCACTGCACTCCGTCTTCGTTAGCCATTTTGATAGGTGTGCAGCAATATCATATTGTGGTTTTGATTTACATTTCCTTAATGAGTAAATGATGTTGAATATCTATCTTTTCATGTGCTAACTTGCTATCTATGTATCCTCTTTGCTGAGGTATCATTTCATGTCTTTTTCTTTTCTTTCTTTCTTTTTTTTTTTTTTTTTTTTTGCAGTTTTTGGCTGGGGCCAGTCTTGAACCTATCACCTCCAGCATATGGGGCCGGCGCCCCACTCATTTGAGCCACAGACTCCATCCTTCCCATTTGTTTTTTCAAAATGGTAATCGTGGTTGTCTTTTGGTGATGGGATATTCTATAAAATGTTTTTTATTATTGCTTCTCTACATTTTAAAAAAAATTTTTTTCAGAATATTACAGAAGTACAAACATTTGAGTTACTGAATTTGCTAAAGTACATTTTAAGTCAAAGTTATAAGTATGCCCTTTACTCAGAATGTGTGCATTATACCAGTTAAGTGTGAATTAACCCAACCCTTCCTTCCTTTTTCTCACCTACTTGCTTCCCATTAAGTTTTACTTACATATGTGTGGGTGAAGTGTTGATCAATTAGTTCCAATTTAGTATTGAGTTCATGTGGTATTTGTTTTCTAGTTCCATCCACATTGTTATAAAAGTTACTAGATCACCATTCTTTTTTGTGGCTGAGCAGTATCCCATGATACACATATACAACGTTTTGTTAATCCACTCATGTACTCATGGGCACTTGGGTTGTTTCCACATCTTTGCAATTGTGAATCGTGCTGCTGTAAACATCTGAGTGCACGTGTCTTTATGATAAAATGACTTTTTCACTTTGGGTAAATCCTTAGCAGTGGATCAAATGGTAGGTCTAATTTTAGTTATTGAGAAATTTCCATACCCCTTTCCATAGAAGCTGAACTAGTTTGCAGTCCTACCAACAGTGTGTAAGTGTCCCTTTCTCTCAGCAACCACACAAGCACTTGTTGTTTTGGAACTCTTTTTTTTTTTTTGTAGAGACAGAGTCTCACTTTATTGCCCTCGGCAGAGTGCCATGGTGTCACACAGCTCACAGCAACCTCCAACTCCTGGGCTTAGGTGATTCTCTTGCCTCAGCCTCCCAAGTAGCTGGGACTACAGGCGCCTGCCACAACGCCCAGCTGTTTGTTTGGCCAAGGCCGAGTTTGAACCTGCCACCCTCGGTATATAGGCCGGCGCCCAACCTTCTGAGTCACAGGTGCCGCCCTCTGTTTTGGAACTCTTTGATAAGAGCCATTCTCACTGGAGTTAGGTGATATCTCATTGCAGTTTTGATGTAAATTTCCCTGAAGAGATTTTTCACGTGTTTGTTGGGCATTAGACTATCATCATTTGAAAAGTTTCTATTCACGTCTTTTGCCCACTTTTTAATGGAGTTGTTTGATTTTTTTTTCTTGCTGAACCTAAGTTCTTGGTAGATTCTGGTTACCAGCCCTTTGCCAGATATGTAGCATACAAATATTTTCTTCCATTCTGTAGGTTGTCTATTTGCTTTATTGACCATTTCCTTGGCTGTACAGAAACTTTTTAATTTGGTCAAGTCCCATTTGTTTATTTTTTGTTGTTGCTGTGATTACTTTTGGGGTCTTCTTCAAAATTCTTTTCCCTAGGCTGATGATATCTGTAAGAGTTTTTCCAACATTTTCTTTTAGAATTCCTACAATTTCATGCCTTAGTTTTAAGTCTTTTTCCATCATGAATTAATTTTTGTGAGTGGTGAGCAGTCTTTTACATGTGGCTATTCATTTTTAGTCTTTTACATGTGGCTATTCATTTTTCCCAGCACCATTTATTGAATTGGGATTCTTTTCCCCAGTGTACGTTTTTATCTGCTTTGTCAAAAATCAGATGGGAATATGAGAATGATTTCACCTCTGGGTTCCCTGCTCTGGCCTATGTCTCTGTTTTTGTGCCAGTCCATGCTGTTTTGGTTACTACAGCTTTGTAGAATAGCTTGAAGTCTGGTAAAGTGATGCCTCCTGCTTCCTTCTTATCAGATAAGGTTGCATTGGCTATTCTGGGTCTTTTCTGATTCCAAATGAAGCATAGAACTATTTTTTCTAGATCTGTGAAAAAATGCCCTTGGTATTTTAATGGGGATTGCATTGAATCTGTAAATCACTTTGGGTAATATGGCCATTGTAACAATGTTGATTCTGCCCATCCATGAGCATGATATGTTTTTCCATCTATTTATATCCTCCGAGATTTCTTTCCTCAGCATTTCATAGTTTTCCCTATAGAGGTCTTTCACCTCCTTTGTTAAGTATATTCTCAGGTATTTTATTCATTTTTTTGCTACTGTGAAAGGTCTGTATCTTTGATTTGGTTCTCAGCTTAAGTTTTGTTGGCGTACAAGAAAGCTAGTGATTTGTGCACGTTTATTTTGTGACCTGAGGCTTGACTGAATTTATTTATCAATTCTAGGAGTTCTCCATTGAATTCTTCAGAGTTTTCTAGGGATGTAAGATCATATCGTTACCAGTTGTTTCCCCATTTGTAAAGTTTTTTCAACTGAATTCGGAGAGTTGTTTATATATTATAGATATTATTTTTTATTGGATATGTGGTTTGCAAATATTTTCTCCTAGTCTCTAGCTTGTCTTTTCATCTTAATAGTGCATTCCACCGAACAAAAGTTCTTAATTTTGTTGAAGTCCAATTTATCAATTTTTCCTTTTATGGATTGTACTTTTGTTGTCAAGTCTAAGAATTCTTTGACTTTTCTTCTATATATCATCAAAACTTTTCTTCTATATTTTTTCTGAAAGTTTTTTAGTGCCACATTGTACACTTAGGTGATTTAATTTTTGTCCATTATACAAGGTAGGAGATTTATGTCAAGGTTTTTCTTTTCTTTCTCTTCCTTTCTTTCTTTCTCTCTCTCTCTCTCTCTCTTTGCCTCCTAATGTCTAACTGTTCCAGCATCCAGCAACATTTGTTGAAATTACTATCTTTCGGCTCGGCGCCTGTGGCTCAACAGGCTAGGGCGCCAGCCACGTACACCTGAGCTGGCAGGTTCGAATCCAGCCTGGGCCGCCAAACAACAATGACAGCTGCAACCAAAAAATGGCCGGGCGTTGTGGTGGGCGCCTGTAGTCCCAGCTACTTGGGAGGTGGAGGCAGGGTGCTCACTTGAGCCCAGGAATTGGAGGTTGCTGTGAGCTGTGATGCTACGGCACTATACCGAGGGTGACAGCTTGATGCTCTGTCTCAAAAAAAAAAAAAAAAAAAAAAGAAAAGAAAGAAATTACTATCTTTCCTCCATTGAATTGCCTTTGCTTCTTTGTCAAAATTAGTTTGGCCTCTTTGTGTAGGTCTATTTTTGAGCTTCCTGTTCTGTTCTATTGGCCTATGTGTTTGTTCCTCTGCCTATAACACACATTCTTGATTATGTAAGCTATTTACTAAGTCTTGAAATTGAATATACTTTTTCCTCCAACTTTATTACTTTTAAAAATTATTTTAGCTATTCTAGTACTTTTGCTTTTTCATGTAGATTTTACAATATTCATGTCTATATCTATAAAAAAAATCCTGCTGGGATTTTGATGAGTGCTGTGTTAAACCTGTATATTGATTGAGGGAGAACTTACCAACTCATTATGTTGAGTCTTCCAAAGCATGAGCATGGTAAACCTCTCCATGTACTTAGATCTTTGTTTCTTGCATTAGTATTTTATATTTTTCAGCATATGAGTCCTACATATTTTTGTTAGATTTATACTGAAATATTTCATTTCTTTTGAATAATTGTAACATTCATTTCTTTTGAATAATTGTAATAGTTTTAATTTTGGCATCCATGTGTTTGTTACTGGCATTCAGAAATATGATTGATTTTTGTATCTTGCAACTTTGCTGAATTCATCTATTAGTTCTAAGAGTTTTCCTTCTGGTTTTTTGGATCCTTAGGGTTTTCTACATAAACAATCATGTCAGATAAAAATAGGGACATTTTTACTTTCTTTTTACTGATCTGTTTCCTTTTCTTGCGTTATTGCACTGGCTAGAACTTCCCGGACTATGCTGGCAGAAGTGATAAGAGTGGATATCCTTGTCTTGTTCATAATTTTAGGGAAAAATCATTTAAAATTTCATCTTCATTTATTTATTTATTTTTGAGACAGAGTCTCATTACGTTGCCCTCAGTAGAGTGCTGTGGCGTCACAGCTCACAGCAACCTCAAATTCTTGGGCTAAAGCAATTCTCTTGCTTCAGCCTCCCAAGTAGCTGGGACCACAGGTGCCTACCACAACACCTGGCTGTTTTTTGTTGCAGTTGTCATTGTTGTTTTAGCTGGCTCAGGCCAGGTTCAAATCTGCCAACTTCGGTGTATGTGGTTGGTGCCATAACCACTGTGCTATGGGTGCCAAGCCTCAAAATTTCACCTTTAAATATGATGTTATCTATAAGATTTTTATTGATATTCTTTATCAGGTTGAGGAAGCTCCATTTTATTTTTAGTTTTCTAAGAGATTTTTTTTATGACTGGGTGTTGAATTTTGACGAATGCTTTTACTGTATCAATTAATAAAATTACGTGGGTTTTTTTAACCTGTTAATATGGTAGATTACACTGATTAATTTTCAAATGAACCAGGTTTGCATCTCTGGAATAAGCCCTACTTAATATTTGATCATAGTCTATGATTCTCTTTAGATATTGTTCAGTAATTGATAATATATTGTTCGGTATTTTTATATCTATATTCATTAGGCACATTGGTCTTTAGCTTCTTTGTCTTTTTGTTTGTTATTTTGTATTGTATTAGTCCCAGGTACTTGGGAGGGTGAGGCAAAGAGAATCACTTAAGACCGAGAGTTGGAGGTTGCTGTGAGCTGTGACACCACAGCACTATACCAAGGGTGACATAGTGAGACCCTGTCTCAAAAAAAAAAAAATGTTTGGTAGAATTCTTCAGTGAAGGCTTGGCACCTGTAGCTCAGCGGTTAGGGCGCCAACCACCTACACCAGAGCTGGTGGGTTCGAATCCAGCCTGGGCCTGCCAAACAGTGACAACTACAACCAAAAAATAGCCAGGCGTTGTGGCAGGTGCCTGTAGTCCCAGCTACTTGGGAGGCTGAGGCAAGAGAATCATTTAAGCCCAAAAGTTTGAGGTTGCTGTGAGCCATGACACCATAGCACTCTACTGAAGGCAACATAGTGAGACTCTATCCTCAAAAAAAGAAAAAAAAGAATACTTCAGTGAAATCATTTGAACCCAGAGACTTCTTTTTGGTGGTGAGTGTGTGTGTGTGTGTGTGTGTGTGTATTAATTTTACAAATTCAATTTCCTTAGTAGTTATAGGGCCATTCATATACTCTGTATTTATACTTACATTTAGTGTGCATTGTGGTAACTTATACTTTCAAGGGATCGGTCCATTTTATCTGAGTTGTCAGATTTGTGTGTACAGAATTATTCAGAGTATTCCCTTATACTTGGATGTCTGCAGGGTCTATAGTGTGATATCCCGTTTTTCATTCCTGACATCAGTGATTGTATCTTCTCTCTCTTTCTCTTTTTTTCTTTGTCAAACTTGCTAGAGATTTGATTGGCCTTTTGTATTTATTTATTTATTTACTTAATTACTTATTTGTTTATTTACTGAGACAGAGTCTCACTTTGTCACCCTGGGTAGAGTGCCAACATGTCGTAGCGCACAGCAACCTCAAACTCTAGGTCTTAGGCAACCTTCTTGCCTCAACCTCCTGAGGAGCTGAGACCACACGTGCCTACCACATGCCTGGCTAGGTTTGTTTTGTTTTGTTTTGTTTTTTTAAGTAGAGATGGGGGTCTCACTTTTGCTCAGGCTATTCTCTGAACTCCTGAGCTCAAGCAATCCACCTCCCTTGGCCTCCCAGAGCACTAGGATTACAGGCATGGACCACCATGCCTGGCTGGTTGGTCTTTTAAAAGAAACAACTTTCTTTTAATTGATTTTCTTCTCCCCTCCCCCATTTTCAATTTCATTGAGTTCTGCTCTTTATTATTTCCTTCCTCATGCTTGTTTTGGGTTTATTCTGCTCTTCTTTTTCTAGATTCTTCTTTTTTTTTTTTTTAGACAGAGTCTCACTTTGTTGCCCTTGGTAGAGTGTCATGGCATCACAGCTCACAACAACCTCCAACTCTTGGGCTTAAGCAATTCTCTTGCCTCAGCCTCCCGAGTAGCTGGGACTACAGATGCTCGCCATAATGCCCAGCTTTGTTGTTGTTGTTGTTGCAGTTGTCATTGCTGTTTTAGCTGGCCGGGTTCGAACCCACCACCCTTGGTATAGGGGGCCAGCGCCCTACCCACTGAGCCACAGGCGCCTCCCCCTTTTTCTAGGTTCTTAAGATAAGAACTTTCATTATTGGGGCAGCACCTGTGGCTCAAAGGAGTATGCCAGAGGTAGTGGGTTCAAACCCAGTCCCGGCCAAAAACTGCCAAAAAAAAAAAAAAAAAGAACTTACATTATTGATTTTAGACACTTACTCTTTCCTAATATGGGCATTTAGTGGTACAAATTTCCCTCTGATGAATTCTTTAGCCATACATGTATCTCACAAATTTTGATAGAGAGTATTTTCAAATTTCCCTTATATCTCCCTATTTGACTCATGATTGTTTAGAAGCGTGCTGTTTGGTTTCCAAATGTTTGGAACTTTTCCTGTTATTTTCCTGTTATTGATTTTTGCCTTGATTCCACTGTGATCAGAGAGTACGTTTTGTATGACTTTAATTCTTTTCAACTTGTTAAGTGTTGTTTATGGCCCTGAATATAGTCTCTCTTGGCCTATGTTCCATGGGTACTGGAAAAGACTGTGTGTTCTGCTGTTATTGGGTGAAATTTCCTATAAAAATTAGTGTTGTCATCAGTGTAACCTGGTTTCTTGTACCCTCAATGAATCCCCCCCCAAAAAATTAGTGCTGTCAATTAATGATATTGTTAAATCCTTGCAGAAATTTTGTCTAGTGGTTCTGTCAATTGTTGAGGTTGAGGAGAGTTGAAATCTCCAAGGACATTTGTGGATTTGTCTGTTTCTCCTTTCAGTTCCGTCACTTTTGTGTTTACATATGTGGTGGTATTTGGTACATATGCATTTACAATCGCTTTACCTTCTTGGTGGATTTACCCTGTAAGGCTCTTCTATATCTCTGGTAAATTTTCTTTACTTTAAAGTTCACTTTATCTAATGTTAAAATGGTCATTTCTGCTTTGTTTTGATTAATATTTGCAAGGTATTTCTTTTACCTTCCTTTTATTTATAAGCAACCTATACCATTATATTTGATGTGAATTTCTTGTAGGCAGCATATAGCTGGGTAAATGTTTTACTTCATATATTCTGATAAACTGTCTTTTACTTGGTACATTTAAATAATTTACATTTAATGTATTTTTTTTTTACATGTTAGGACTTAATGCTGCCATTTTATTTTTTGTTTTATGTTTTTCAGTTCTTCCTTTTTTTTTCTTTTGCTTTCCTATGGGTTATGTGAACATTTTTAAAATTCTATTTTGATTTATCTATAGTGTTTTTTAGTATTATCTATTTGTAAAGTTTCTTGTAGCAGTTTCTGTAGGTATTACCATATGTACATAACTTATCACTCTCTATTGGTTTTGAAATTTTATCAGTTCTAGTAAAATGGGAAAGCTTACCACCCTTTATTCCCTTTACTGTTGCCTATTTACAATAAGATTGTCTTAAATAATTCCTCTGTATATATTTAGAACCTCAGCAGGCAGTGTTATAATTTTTGGTTCAAACAGTGAAACATAATTTAGAAAATTCAAAAAGAGGATGAAAATGAATTTATTTACTAAGATTGTTCTTTCTTCCTTTGTGACATTCTAGTATTTCTCTTTTATAATTTCTATTGTTCTTTCTTCTTTTGTAATGTCCTAGTAGTTCTCTTTTATTATTTCCTTTCTTTTTAGGAAAATCCCTTTAGCCATTCTTTTAGGGTAAGACTGCTAGGGATAAATTTTTCCCCAAATGAGAATATTTTGATTCTCCCCCTTCATTTCTGAAGGACATTTTACAGACTATTAAATTCCGAACATGGAATCCTAGACTGACAGTTCTTTCAGCACTTGAAAAATATGCCATTTCCTTCTGGCCTTCATGACTTCTGATGAGAAACCTGTAGTCATTCTAATTGTGGGTACCCTATAGATCAGCGGTTCTCAACCTGTGGGTCGCAACCCACAGGAACTATATTAAAGGGCTGCAGCATGATGAAGATTGAGAACCACTGCTATAAAGTGTCAATTCTCTCTTGCAGCTTTCTTTTTTTTTTTTTTTTTTTTTTTTTTGAGACAGAGCCTCATGCTGTCACCCTGGACAGACTGCCATGGCATCACAGCTCACAGCAACCTCCAATTCCTGGGCTCAAGCGAGTCTCTTGCCTTCGCCTCCCAAGTAGCTGGGACTACAGGTGCCTGCCACAATGCCCGGCCATTTTTTGGTTGCAGCCGTCATTGTTTTTTTGGCAGGCCCGGGCTGGATTCGAACCTGCCAGCTTAGGTGTACGTGGCTGGCGCCGAGCCCCTCTTGCAGCTTTCAATACTTTTTCTTTGTCTTTAGTTTTCAGAAAAAAACTATAATAAGTCTTATTGTAGATTTATTTGAATTTATCCTCTTTAGGGTTAACTCAACTTCTTGAATTTTTAGGTTTAAGGCTTTTGCCAAATTTAGGAACACTATCCATTATTTTATCCATTATTTCTCTGAATACTTTCTGTTATGCCTTCTTTTTTCCTCTCCTTCTGGCATTCTGATGACATAAATGTTAGATCTTTTGTCTCACTAGTGCCCAAGGCTTACTTTCCCCCTAGTCTATTTTCTCTCTGTTGTACAGATTGACTAATTTCTGTTACTCTGTCTTAATGTTCACTGATTCTTTTCTCTATCCTATAATTCTGCTTTTGAGTTTATCCATGAAGCTTCTTATATTGGTTATTATATTTTTCAGTTCTCAAATTTCCATTTGGTCCTTTTATCTTTATTTTTTGTTGACAATTTCTATCTCCTTGCTGAGACTTTCTATTTTTTCCACTTGTGTCATATGTGTTCAAAACTGCTTATTGAAGCTTTCTTAGGATTACTGATTTCAAAATATTTGTCACATAATTTTAATATATCTGTCATCTCAGTTCTGGTATCTACTGGTTGTCTTTTTTTTTTCTTTCATTCAAGTTGATATTTTCCTAGTTCTTGTATGATGAGTGATTTTCTACTGAAACATGGACATATTATCTTATGAGACTGTAGCTCATTTCAGCCTTCTATTTTAGCTGGCTTCCTCCGACACTGCTCTAGCAGGGGAAGGAGTGAGGTTATAGTCAGGTGGAGCTAGAAGTACAGGTCCTTTACGTGGCTTCTGTTGACACCCTGGGGGGGTTTCTTCCTTACTACTGCTGGGTGGAAGTGAGATTTCAAGCTCCCTACATGGTTTCTATAAATGTGAGAATGGGATGCAGGGGCGGTGACTGTCCAGTGGAGATGAGAGTCCCAGCTTCCACCTGAGATGCCTTCATTTATATCTTCAGAAGTTGAGATGCCTCATTACAGACTAGTGATGCTAAATGTCTAGGCTACCCACTCAGCCTTTGCTGTTGAGGTGGGAGAATAAGAAAGGATGTGAGGGGACAATGAAACAGGTTTTTTTCTGTAGTATTTGGCTGAAGTACAATGATTATCTACAAGTTTTATGTCTTGATACTCTGATCTTTTGGTTAGAGAGAGCAGGCTTTTGTTGGGGTTTTTTGTTTATTTGTTTCTATACCAATTAGTTTTTATGTTGCTGGCTTCTTCAGCTTCCAGTGTGGGATATTTTTGCTTAAAATGCATAATGTATCATTATGCTAGGGCTACCATAATGAAGTACCACAGACTAGGTGGCTTAAATAATATAAATGTATCCCTTGCAGTTCTGGAGGCTGGAAGTCTGAGATCAAGGTGTCAGCAGTGTCAGGCTTCTCCTAAGGCCACTCTCTTTGGCTTGCAGACAGCGACCTTCTTGCTTTGTCCTCACGTGTCTTTCTCTAAGCACATGGGCTTGATGTCTCTTCCTCATCTTAAAAGGATACCGGTCCTAATGGATTAGAACCTCATTCTTATGATTTCATTTAGCTTTAATTATTTCTTTAAGGGCCTTATCTCCAAATATAGTCACATTGAGGGTTAGGGCTTCAACATAGGAATGTCAGGGGACACAAGTCAGTCTATGATATCCAAAGAACTTGCCACCATGAATGGCCTTGGATCCTAAGGTTCCTAGCTGGTCTGCCTTCCTTTCTCCATCTTTCAGAGTCTTCTCTGACAAGCATAATGTTTTAAATATAATGTCCAGGGTTTTTAGTAGGAGAAATAAGGAAAAGTCAACTTCATCTTCCTGGAAGCAGAAGACCCCACCCTCTTTAGCTCTTTAAAGGAGGCCTTTGTAACTCAAGGCAAAGCAGTTTTAATTTGTAAGAATCAGATATCATTAGGTGAAAAACATTTTTGTCAGAATCCTCATAGCCCCTGGGGACTGGGAACATAAATACCGCCTCATAGACCTCAGAGTAGGGAAGAATACGGGTGTATGATAACAGCCTTACCCCCCAAAAGGAGATATAATCCCTTCATCTGGGGAGGAAAGATACTCAGATATAATCGGCAAAGGTCTAGAAGCTCTAAACTAAGCCTCTGAGAAGGAGCTCAGTGCATCCATCTTCCTAGATTACGTGAGAGAGGACCGGCAGGGCAGTAGAAATCTGACTCATGCCAATTTCTCAGGTAATAGATCAGAGAGGGCAAGCATTCCAGAGAGGACCATCTGTGCAGGCTTGTGCTGTGCACAGGTGTGCATGTTGGGGAACAGCACCTAAAAGTTCTGCAGCCCTCCACAGGCAGCAGTACCAGGTGTTTGTTTTATCTTTACTCACCTGAATCACAGTCTGTAAGTTTCTAACGTCTAACTCCAGCCCCAGAGCTCCCTGAGGCCTGTGGCCTCTGGAATTTCCGCACCACCGAAGCTGTCAGCTCCCCAGGCGTGGGTGTCTGAGCAAGCTCCTCCTATTACTCCATTCCCACCTCACGGTTAAGCAGGGGCTCCTTGAGAAAGATTGATTTACCACTTTAAATGAGCCTCGAGGTGCTTGATGAGGATGCCACAAGACAAACGGCTCCTGCCGTGTGCCTCCAGTCTGCTGCCCATGTTTCCATTACATTTGGGCCAGAGTCACGGTGGATGAGTTTGGGTGTAGTTCATTTTCTGCCTTACGAGATAAACTTGTCAGCATTTGACCGATCAGCTACTTATATGCAGGGAGTTCATTTGCAAGGCCACCTGGCTTCCAGCTTTGCTGTCCTGCTCCCATTTCACTCTGTCTAGTGAGCCAGGGCCTGGTTCCTGTTGGGTGATGTCGAGCTGCTGGGACCCACACAGCCGGCATGTGATGCCAAGGTCTCAGTCCTTCCTCAGGGATCCCTCCTTCCTGCCTGGAGGTGGCCAGGTTGCTGATGCCCGGGGAGCTATCTTTTCCTGCAGCCAGCCTTGCAGTCCTTGCTGTCCTGCCCAGAGGCTGGATCCGGCCTGGTCCCAACCTCCTGGCTGGATAGGCTGTAGGCTTCCTAGGGAGCTGCAATCTGGCCACTCCACGCTGGCCTCGGGGCTGTTCTTAAGGAATGTTTGGTGAAGGCAGCTGCCAAGGCACTGCCAGCAGAATCAAAGTGTTCTTGCTATCCATGGCCCCTTAGCCAGCCTCCAAGCCAGGCCTCCCCCCAGCTGCCAGGTATTCTAGACTCTGATCTGACCACATCAAGCTCTGCCCATGTTCCTTCAGTGACTCCCTATATTTGCTGGATGAAGTCACCTTACTGAGCCAGACATGACAGCCCTTGTGAACCTAGGCATTGAGCCTGGGATCAAACTCAGCTCCCTTCATGTACTGGATGATTGTTATTATCATCCCCTCTTTATAAATGAAGCCTGGTAGATGGCCTCATCTGTGCTCACCTGTAAATGGGGCTTGATAGCAATGCCCATCTCATGGGCATCAATATGCATGTTTAGATTGACACCTGGCACATAGTAGGTGCTCAGTAAAGGTTAGCTAATAGCATGATATCATTGTGTTTTTCCAGCCTCACCTGACACCTGCATGCCATACCCACAAGCTATAAGTCAAGCCCATCATTCTCAATCTCCACCTACAAGCCTGGGAATGTGCTCCTGGTCCTTCAATCCTCCCCTCCCCTGCACGGTAACATCCCTCCTGACAGGCCTCTCCCTTCTTTGCTGCTGATGTGAACCTGACCCGGGCCTGGCCAAGACTTCTCCATTCCTTGACGGTGCCGGCTAGCCTGGGCACCTGCATGGACCCCTGCAGGGCTGCGCATCAGTCACGTGCAGGGGTACCCACTGCAGGAGGGAGGGGCCGAGGCAGGGAAATTCCTCCACTGTCCCAGCCTCACACCTTCCCTCACTCTCCCACCATGGATTGATGTTCAATGCTGCAAAAGTTGTGGACTTTTGCGCCTCGGAAGGGCATGGGCCTTTCCCATCAGCCAGTGGGCACAGCTAAGCCCCATCTCTGAGCTGGGTGCACCAACCCCAGCCTCACCCAGGCCACACCAACAGAAGCACACCGAAGTCCATGGACACTTTCCTGAGCCCACCATTTGCTGGGGACCCAAGCCCTGCTCTCCGCAAGCTCATAGACATCAGGGGAGAGCACCAGATCAGGGCTCTAAGGGCTGTAGGTGCCAGACAGGCAGTGACTACCTGAAGAGTGTGTGTCTGGGACTGTGGTCGGGTCATGCACTGTGCAGCATAGGGTGGTGAGTGGGCAGGGGCATGTCCAGCTTTGGGCTCAGGTTCTGTGTGAGGCTGGCCTAATGGACACAGTGAGGTTCCCTCTGTGCTGAGCAGGCTGTGAAGGTGCCGTGCTATGGGAGGGCTTTGACAGGCAGAGCAGGAGAAGGGCCCCTGTCCTGGGAACAGGAAGAGAAATGTGCACAGGTATCAGGGGGTGGCAGGAGGTTTCAAGAACTGTGCAGGGATGTGGGGAGGGTGGATGGTGACCTGAGGGGCAGTGGAGAAGGAGTTGTGGAGCCCAGGGTGCTGTGTTTGGAAGTTTGGATTCTCCCTGTGGGCAGTAGGAGCTGTTCTGACATGGTGACAGCGCCACATTCACAGAGCTTACAGGAAGGGGACTCACTCTCACTTACCTTAGACCCTCCGGCCACGGCCAATGCCTTGCTCCTGGTCAGATTGAGGCAGAAAAGCCCAAAAGGCTCTGCGGACATGAGACAGCATCCTGGCCTCCTAAGGGACCTGAAGGGGTCCTGAAAGCACAAGACTCCCCACAGCCTCATCCTAGACAGGGAGGAGGAAGGCTGGGCTGGCCCCCAGAGTGAATAGCCTGCTATGGGAGACACCTCCTGCGCCCAGGATTTGCAATAAGTATGAGGAAGGGAACGGATTGGGACTGAGGGTCCTTTCAGGCAGGGCACCAGTAGACATCTCTCATGGACCTGGAGAAATCACCTGGGAGGTACAGAGACCAGCACAGGTGGCCTTAGTATCTGTGTACCCAGAAGGCACTCATGAGACACACAAAAGCATCTTGGGGCTTGGCTGACCACAGTGGGAGGGGGAGTTCTCCACGTGCCCAAGGAAGGCAATATGGAGGCAAGAGCTCCGCCCATCACACTTGCATTTCAGGCAGCAGGATGGAGGAAAGTGGAAAGAACATGCTAGTTATCAGATCGTTAAGGAGGTTCCCCAGAAGCTGCCATACTGTATTTCTAGACCTTTTGGCAGAATTTAGACACCTGGTTACCCCAGCTATAAGGGAGGCTGGGAGATAGAGATTTAGTTTGTTGTGTATGTACCAAGATAAAAACCAGGGGTCCTATAAGCAAGGGGAGAAAGGATTCGGTGTGCAGCAACCAGTCTCTACCCCTTCAACTGCAAATATCATGTGCCCCATCTTCCCAGGCAGAGGACACTGTCACCCCTGCCCTGGGCTGGGGAGTAACTGTGCCTCATCATTCTGTCACAGAATCCAGCCCAGAGGTCAGGATCTCTGGGCCATGTGGAGCCATCCCTAGTTGGTCTCCGTGTGACTCTTTGGAATTTTAAGCTAAAATGTTAAACTTTGGTTTCAGTTGACTG
>CAUYRH010092560.1:0-14444 GCA_963574655.1 Perodicticus potto | reverse complement strand
CTCAAGCTGTCACCCTGGGTAGAGTGCCGTGGCATCACAGCTCACAGCAACCTCCAATTCCTGGGCTCAAGCGAGTCTCCTGCCTCCGCCTCCCAAGTAGCTGGGACTACAGGTGCCCGCCACAACGCCCAGCCATTTTTTGCTTGCAACTGTCATTGTTGTTTGGCGGGCCCGGGCTGGATTCGAAACTGCCAGCTCAGCTGTACGTGGCTGGCGCCTCAGCCTGTTGAACCGAGCCCAAGCTCAAGCTTTTAATGACTATGCTATGCTGACTGTAAGGTGAGGGTAGGAGCAGTACATCTTTCATTTTTGTATTCTTAGAGCCTAACTTAGAGAGTTTCTGGAATGTAGTACTCAGTACACGTGCTGAATGGGAGTTATGTATATTTCCTTTCTCTCCATGCAACTTGTTGCCCAGTCTTCGTCCTACACTCCCAGGTGACCTCAATCACTGCTTACAAGTACCACCCGGAAGGAAAAGGCTTATGCTTGCTTCGGGTAGACACTGCTCCCAAGCCTTCCCTTTATCCTCTCCATCTCTTCCACCTTAATCTTTCTATTGCTCTGAAATCTGACACATGAATTACATGGCATGACAAAAAATGTAAAAATCCTAGCAAGCTCAAGTTCTATTCTGATACCACTGAAGTAGCTAGCATTGACCTTCCATACCTCCCTCTTAAGAGTTGACAATAAAATTATGTCAAAAAAAGCAGCTGTGTATTTCCTGCACTTAGTGTGTGATTCAAGCATTACAAGAAGTGAAGAAAGGCTTATTCCCACACCTGATAAAATCTCACCATCACTTCCACTATACCACGTACAACAAAATGAATTATAAAGGCTGGACTTTACCAGAAACTTTCATTTCTTCTCTTTCATCAGGATTTATCTTTTCTACTGCATGAGAGACAGTGCATTCCAAGACATCTGGAAACTCCTATAATAAATGAGCAATACTTATAGTAAATATAAAATGAATGTTTCTGATTAATTATAAAATTTTCTATTGTCCATAACGCCCTTTAGAAGCAGATAACCCACAAGACAACATGGTTCTTGACCTGAGGTCTGGATAGGCTTTCAGAGCATCTATCATACAGAGTAGTTTCAGTGCCATAAAAATCCCCTATGCTCTAGCATCCTGCCCTCCCTCCTTGCTAAGCCCTGGCAACCACTGATCTTTTTACAGTCTCCATGGTTTTGCTTTTTCCAGAATATCAAATAGTTGGGATCATACAGTATGTAGCCTTTTCAGATTGGCTTCTTTAACTTAGTAATATACATTTAAGTTTCTTTCATGTCTTTTTATGGTTTGATAGCTCATTTCTTTTCAGCACTGAATAATATTTCATTGTTTTGAGATATGACAGTTTATCTTTCAACCATTTGCTTCCAAATTTTAACAATTATGAATAAAACTGCCATAAATATCTGTGTATAGGCTTTTGTGTGGATATAAGTTTTTAAGCTCCTTTGGGCAGATACCAGGGAGTATGATCACTGGATCATATGATAATAGTATGGTTAGTTTCATAATCATAAGTATTTTAAGCCAAAACATTTTTTTAAAGTCCCTCTTATAATCGTGTCCTACCCCCAAGAGGTGTGCCAAACACCTTAACCCTCCCATCCCCTTTCCTCCCCTTTCCTCCCCTTTCCCTACTTGCTTATTCCCTTATCCCTCCTTGTTTAGCTCATCTGCTGCCTTCATATTAGAATAGAGTACATTGGATTCTTGCTTCTCCATTCTTGTGATGGCGAGAATGGAGAGGAATGTGTCCACCTCCATCCAGGTTAATACAAAAGACGTAGTCTCCATCTTTTTTAGTGGCTGAACAGTATTCCAGTATACATATACCACAGCTTATTAATCCATTCCTGGGTTAGTGGGCATTTAGGCTGTTTGCACATTTTGGAAGCCAAAACATTTTTTTCTGAGTACAATAGAAAAAAAGCAAAGGCCATTCCAATGCATTATAATGAATTATTTATGAGAATAATGATAAAATATTAATACATATAAATCAGAAGCAAATTAACTCATGTTTACAAGATTAGACACAGTAAATGGTGAGGATTTTCCCATGATTCTTGAGCACATTCATGCCTAGCACGTATCAGGGGTTCAGTAAGTGTTTATAGATCATGCACAAATAGAATATATTTCAGAGAAAGAGATTGATTTGAATAATTTATCAGTGTCTGGATAGTAGCTGTAGAGTTACAGACTTGCAAATGCCCAGGGGAACCAATACTTCCAGCACATATCCTCTTCCATACTTTAAAAAGTAGTCTATGAAATTTAATGTGAGTCTTTGGCTGAGCTGGATTTTGAAGAGTGGTTTACAGACAGTGTTTTGTGTATGTATATGACCATTTGTGATAGTAGCTATTTACTGACATTTTATGAAACATACTTCCTGATTGTTTCATCAGAAACTGACATCATTTGAAAAATGTCTAATGACTCTCTTACTCAGGTGACAGTCTACCAAAGAAATCTACCAACCAAATGTTTGATAATCATTCCACTACCAGACTAAAAATAAACTGGAATAAAACACTGATGATGAGGAAACTGTGGTGGGAATTAAACACATGAATCCTAGATCTTCTCTAATTCAAGAGCTGATTAGTCCGGCTTAAGCTTATTAGATCAGACTGCCATCTCAGCAAATTAGCCACAGAGGTTTTATGGCTAATTGCCTATTTGACTTACCTTATGAAACTAAGGAAACTAACTTCCTCCTTACTTCACTTCCCTTTGACCTGCACCATTTCTGTAGTCACATTCCACTTACCCTGACCAACTCTGGGCTGATTTGGGAACTCCACTCATTCAAGGTCTTCTGGATACAGTCTCGAAGCTGCAAAAGTAATGCATTTTGAAACTGTTAAACTCTATATGCTATGTACTTCTGCAATAAGAATGCATTAGTTTAACAAGCAAGGAGAAAAAGATAGCAAACCCCAATTTTAATTCTACAGGGCTTTTGTTTCCTTCAATATGAATTCAGACCTGTTTTTATCCTACTTTTATTTTTCATATATTCTTAACCTAAAGACATAGTCTAATTATTTTTATTTATTTATTTATTTTTTGAGACAGAGCCTCAAGCTGTCACCCTGGAGAGAGTGCCTTGGCATCACAGCTCACAGCAACCTCCAATTCCTGAGCTCAAGCGAGTCTCCTGCCTCCGCCTCCCAAGTAGCTGGGACTACAGGCACCCGCCACAATGCCCGGCCATTTTTTGGTTGCAGCCGTCATTGTTGTTTGGCGGGCCCTGGCTGGATTCGAACCCACCAGCTCAGGTGTACATGGCTGGCGCCTTAGCCCGTTGAGCCACAGGCGCCGAGCCAGTCTAATTATTTTTAAAATGTTTTTGTATCAATGAAAATTTAAGTCAACTTATGAGACATAGAAGTATTCATAAAGAAACAAAACATTTCTCAAGAATAAAGTTTTTTATAAACAGAGGAACTTGGATTCAAGTTCAGGCCCCCTGATGAGACTTCACATTAACCACCATGCTACACACCTTAAAGACAAACAAATGATTAGAGAATTAGTGTGAACAGAGAAACTCCTACATCAGATTCACTTGTACTGCTTATTAAAAATTCAGATCCTAGGCTGAGTGTGGTGGCTGACACCTGTTGTCTTAGCACTCTGGGAGGCTGAGGTGGATGGATGGATTGAGCTCAGGAGTTCAAGACCAGGCTTCCATTTTTGTCTCTACTAAAAGTAGAAAAATTAGCCAGGGATTGTGGCGGGTGTCTGTAGTCCCAGCTACCTGGGAGGCTGAGGCAAGAGGGTCTCGAGGCCAAGAGTTTAAAGTTGCTATGAGCTATGACACCATGGCAATCTACCCAGGGTGACAAAGTAAAACTCTCTCAAAAAAACAAAAAACAGGCTCAGCGCCTGTGGCTCACCTGGCTAAAGTGCCAGCCACGTACACCTGAGCTGGTGGGTTCAAACCTAAAAAAAAAATGGCCGGGTGTTGTGGCGGGCGCCTGTAGTCCCAGCCACTTCTTGGGAGGCAGAGGCAGGAGACTCGCTTGGGCCCAGGAATTGGAGGTTGCTGTGAGCTGTGATGCCACGGCACTCTATCCAGGGTGACAGCTTGAGGTTCTGTCTCAAAAAAAAAAAAACACACAAAAAACAAAAAACAAAAAAATTCAGATCCTAAGCCCAATCCTAGATCTCCTGAATCACTTTCAAAGAGCCGCCAGGACTTTCATTTTAACAAGCATCTGAGTAATCACTATGTACTCTAAAGTCTGAGAACCACCAGTATAGACAGATCTTGCAGAAGTCAACTTGTGTAAGATAGTCCATAAGTTATCTCCTAACACTTAGGTACACATAATGCGTTTTCAATGTTTTCTTAGATAAACAAACAACATTACACTAACATTATATAATACGTTGTAAATTCATTAGTTTATTCATCTTTGTAGCTCCCATGTCAGTGTATTTCAAACTTACTTGACAGTCGTTCAAAGTAAGACATTCACGTAGTAATGAGGGTTTATAGACATATGATGGAACAAAAACTTCACACAATGATATTTATGCTCACTACACTTATATCTTTTTCCCCCATTATAAGGGGGTGCCAGTTCACATATGGATGAACTATATAATGCTGAAGTCAGGCTTAAGTGCCTGACACCAGAGTAGTGTATTATACCCAATAGGTACATTTTAATCCTCTTTTTCCCCAAAAGGATTCTATTCTATTAATTGTAGGAAAAATACGCTGCTCCATGATTCACTAAACTGATTTAGGACCACTAATGGACTAACACTAGCAATTTGAAATCACTCCCTTACAGCTCATCAAAGGCAGTGTTTTGCATCCTGTCAGCAATCAATAAAGAGAAATGAGTAACTCAAAGCTAGCTGCTGAATTGCAAAAGCACTTTCCTAATAACCACAACAGACACTAAACTTCTGAACTCACTATCTTAACTATGATTGCTGATGAAAAAAATGATGCAAGCACTTTACTGCTTTTATCTCAGTACAGATTACAAAGGACTAGTTTATCAATTTAAGGGCACAGAGCCATTTATGTTAAGATTGATAATCCACAACAATAATTTATGTGCTATCCACAGTAACCCACTTGGATTCAAGTTATAAGGTCTATATTTTTATAGAGAGTATATTTATAATCAAACTTAATTCATTAGATGAAAATTAATTGATAATCATTGTAGACAGAATTACAAGTTAATATTCTCTTAAAAATCAGAAAAAATCGAGGCAACAGAACCCAGTAGAGGCTAATAATTGTACCATAAGTGGTGTGACTTTATCACAAACTTGATTTTTAATCCGGTAAATTATATGTTATTTACACATTGACTGAACATTAACTTGTATTTTTTTGTCCTCTGGTCTTTTCATTCTTATCGTATACACATAGTATCACTGAAGATAAATCTCACCACAATTTAGTGTTATCATTAGATCTGGAGTTTTTATAAGAGTTTTAAAAATACCATGATTCAACTGGTCAAACACCCTTACAACAAAGTACTGGGCAAAACACTCCCAATCCACTTACAAAAAAAGAATCTGACTTCATAAATTTCCAATGAAACAAAATTTGTGGACAGAAGTCACACACATACATACACACACAAAAGAACCAGAAGAGAAATTTTAAGGAATTTAACTGAACTCTCTACCTAATATGTAAAATTTTCAATAATAAGTGATACTCAGTTTCTTCAGTCTTATCAACGAGGTTGGACTGTTTGAAGTACTACATCCCAATTTGGGGCTCTAGTTGTTACCAAGTTCTTTAAACAGAAACAAAACATGCCTCTCCCATTCTAAATAAGGAGTCATAGTTTTCCTACAATATGACATCATTCCTTTAAGTTTTTCTCAAATGTTTTCTAGTTTCTTTAGTTTTGTCCTACTCTCATGAAGTACCCTAAATAAAAACAAGAATTAGTCCTCTGAACAATGTTTTTCAGACTTTGGGGTGAGTGCATCAAGAAATAAAATTTTTAAAAATTAGGATAGAAAACAATCAGAATACACAAGGGTTAACATCTTTTTATGAAAACTTTGTTTCAGATAAAGATAAATGTATGTATATATGTGTATATACATACACACACACATATATTTAACTATAAACTGCAGTTCTCACTGTGCAATCAAAAACTCTGAAACTTTAGAAGAATGTGTTGTGAGATAAGACAGAAAATTTTACCCAATATCAATATACATGCAACATGCTGTACTGAGCAATCACCCTCAGCGCTGGAAGAAATTAAAAGTTTACATACCAAATATAGAAATGTTTGTCTTTGACAGAAGTAGTCAAAGTGGGTGGTTAACAAGACAAAAACATACTGAGAGGAAACCAGAGTAGACTATGGTTCGGATTCGGAGTTGTATTAGTTACAATCAAGAGTTCTCTGGACTCTCCACACCAGGCCTGGGCACAGGTTCAGGGCTACTCAGAAGGGCGTCATGTGCTGCTAGGCAGACATCACTAACTAACATCTCAGAGAACAGCAGACAGTGCCTAGGAACACAGCTATAACATCATAATATGACATAGTTTAACTAAGTTTTTTCCTTTTAATTAAGAATTCTTTTAACTTTCTGACGGAATCAGGGGATAGGGAGAGAAAAATGCCTGTATGGAGAGCATTTTCATGTATCATTTCTCAATTTTCACAACAACCTGATGAGAATTACCCAACTTTAAAACTATGTAAACAGAGTGAATCTAAGTAACTTTTCCAAAATCACATAGACTAAATCTAAAAGTTTTATTACGTTTTAATCACTGAAATTGTCCCGTAATCACCAATATGCACCACGTACACAGTCAATGGATGACTATCCAATTAGGAATGGCCAGCAAAAAGTATTTTACAAGTGTATAATTACAGATTAATCTATCCCACCTCCAACTAGTGATTAGGCTTTTCCCCCAAGTCTTTTAAAGTTTTTTTTCTTTTTTTTTTTCCAGTTTTTGGCTGGGGCTAGGTTTGAACCCGCCACCTTTGGCATATGGGGCCGGCGCCCTACTCCTTTGAGCCACAGGCACCGCCCTTGAAAGCTATTTTTTATTGATATATAATGCTTGTACATATACATGTGATATTTTCTTACATGCAGAGAACGTGTTATGATCAAGTCTGGGTATTTAATGAATCCATCACCTCGAGTATTTAGTGATTAGTTTTTAGTGAATAAAACAAGGCAGATCGATTTCCAGCAAAAAACCCATATATATTATACACACACACACACGCCTTACTCCAAAGCCAAATTTGAGCGTTTACTCATCTGCCTCATGGCAACAAACTAACGTCAACATTCTAAAGTTAAGTTACTTCATCTGAATCCACCAAAGGCTAATTTCTGAAATCTTCCTTTACCTGGACAGGGTGGGGAAGGAAGAGACGGGGAAAGGGACAGAACGATGAAGTGGCCCTCTCTGACCCCTTGCCAGGAAGATGGACCCAACATGCAGCGCCTTTGAGACTTAAACCGTATCAGCGGAAAGCACTGAGTCGCTTGGTGCGCTGTTGCCTCCGTTGTTTTTGGCTCCTTGTTCCCGGCAGCAGATCTGGACCCGAGATCCCGCTGACATCCGTCCCAGCATCCTCCCGCGGGCGGAGCCCAAAGTGCGCGTCTGGCTCCGCCAGCCCCAGAGCCCGGCTACCCACCCCGGCCGGCCGGCCGGCGCTTCTGCCCCCTCGGAGCCTCCCGGCCCAGCCCGCGGCCTGCCCGGGGAACCCCGCGTCTCTGCGGGCGGCGCTCGCCGCTCTCACCTCCTCGCTGTGCGTGGACGGGCACTTCTTCCGCAGGCGGCCCCAGTTCAGCAGGTTCCCAGTCTGCAGGTGCAGGGTGCGGGCCCGCTCCAGGAGCGCCCGGGCCGCGCGGCTGTTGGTGCCCATTGCAGCGGCCGCCCGAAGGGGCCAAGCGGAGACGAGACCGCGGGCCGGCGAGAAGGCGGCCGGCCTACAGGACGCGGAGCCAGAGGCCCGAGAGAAGCCGAGGAGGCTAGCGCGAGGCTGCCGACTCCGCGCGCCTGCGGCCCGGCCTGCGCTCAGGCCCGATGGAGGCCGGACGGCTGCGGGGCGGCTGGGCGGCAGCCCGGGAGGGAGGCGCTGGAGGCTGCCGGTCCGGCTACTGCAGCCGCCGCAGGAGAGTTGACTCTTAACTGAGCAGTTGTTTCCTGGAAGACAATGACTAAGCAGAAATCGCGGCCGAGAAAGTGCTTCGTAACCGTTACTCGTCCCGCGGCGGAGCAGGGGCGGGGCGCCACTGAGCTGCAGAACGGAGGCCCGCGGGTGACTGGCCCTCGGCCTGCGGCGGGCGTGGCGGTGGGCGGGCGCGCGGGCCGAGAAAGCGGGGCGGCGCGGCTCAGGCTGCGCGCGGAAGAGCTCCCCCTGGCGGTCAGCGGACTGCGCGCGGGCGCCTACGACGAGGGCCATCCTCGCTTCTCGGCCAATGGCGGTCACCTCGAGGGCTCGCTTCTCGGCCAATGGCGGTCACCCCGACGGTTTTCTCAGACACTTGTGTACTAAAAGGACAGCCGAGGCGGCTATCAAGGCTTTGAATACTAGCTGGTTTGAGTTCTCAGAAGCAGGTGTTAGTGCACAAGCGCCCACTTCTTCATTTTCACTTTGCTACCTTCCAGGACCTTCCCCGACACTGCTAATTTTCCTCCGTGCCCATGAATTAAAGGCAGTTTGTGAAATCAAATAATAAGACGTGATCTTGAGAAGCTTAAACTTTAGTTCCTTAGATAAGGCACATGAGACATTAAGTGGTAATATATCGTAAAGAAGTTAGTTTCCAAATGAGTTCAAATTCTAGAGGACACTTAAGTCAGTGAGATGGGAAAAGGCTTTGGAGACGGCTGTTTTTCTTACACTTCACGTATATTCACGTAAACTTCACTTGGTATGAACATCAAATTGAACATTTATTGAAATTCCCTCAGGAATCCTTCACTTTTGTTGGAGAGAATCAGATATATTAAATGGCAAAATGGGATTCTCATTATAAGGGGGTCAAGAGCTATTGAAAAGAAAGATGAGTTATAGTTGGCAAATTAGTAAGAATTAGGTGAGGATTGGAAAAGAAGATCCTTCCAGGTGGTTAAAAATTGAGCCTGGTGTTGAGTAAATATTTGTGGGCTGAATAAATGATGGTAAGAGTTCATTGAAGAGAAAGATAATCTTAGAAGCAAGAACAAACGCAGGCTACTTTAATTAGCGTACACATTTGATTTTAATGCCCAATTTGTTGTGGCATCATTTCTTGGGTTTTTATATATCTTCTAATACCAGGAAAATTACACTTCATTTAAGCTTAGAGGTTACATCTCCTAAACTATGAGACCGGTCTCTTTGCTGGGAATCAACCCGTATGGCTTACAAACCTGACTTCACCAGGTACTGGCTATTGTATCTTAGACAAGTCTCTCCATATTTCACTTTCTCCAAACCAGGAAGATAATAGTTTGAATATAAATATAACATAAAACTTCTGATAATTGACCATTTTAAATCTACAGAAATGGAAAGTCCCTATGGTCACCTAATATATATAGCATTTACCACATTGGACAGATGTGAGGAGTTAGTGAGAGAAGACATAAAAAGTTCTTAGTGCAGTAATAGTAAACAGTAAATATAAATTACTAATGCCTCTAATAATGTCCCATGATGAGTTAGCTAGTACAGTTTCTGTTAAGCCCTCAGCAGTAAATAGAGAACTAAAGCCTAAATATTATATTGTACCTGGAGATCATTTAATGTTATATCCAGGTAGGGTTGCTAGTCAACTAGATAACTAGGAATAGCAGATTATAGTAATAGCTGTTGTAAAATATGCTTGGTATCTACATCTATCCCTACTGCAAATATTTAGAGGGCTCATGTGATAAAGCCTAGGAAAGCCGATCAATGTTATGGCTCACACTAGTCCTATATAACCAAATGATTCCTTTTTTTTTTTTCCAGAATAATAAGTTACAATATGTGAGATTATTCCAAAACAGAGTAAAATAAGAAAATATACTTCTGATGGCCAATAAGTCAGAGTAAATATTGGTATAAAATTAGGTCTCCTCTTCCAGTGGGATCAAAACCAGTAATATCAAGCTTACAGTTCATAGTATGTTAATATTGGCCACCAATACTGGGAAAGAGGAATAAAAGTAAGATTGTGATTAAAACTGATCGGACAAATAGTGGTGAAGGTTATATGTTAATGATTGTTGTAATAAGATTAATAACTCCTAAAATTGATGAAACACCTGATAAGTGTAATGAGGAAATGGGAAGGTCTATGGAGGCTCCTGTATGCACTAGATTTCTAACTAAAAGTGGATAAACTGCTTCTTCTGTACCAGAAAGCAAGTAGATACAAAATGATGGTCGGAGAAGCCAGCCGCTTACATTGTTTATTCAGGGAAATGCTGTATCTGGTTCCCCAAACATTAAGGGAACTAGTCTGTTACTGAACCCTCCAATTGTAATAGGTATAACTATAAAAAAGATTATCACCAATGCATAGGCAGTGATGATGACATTGTAAATTTGGTCATCATCTTACAAGGCCCCTGGATGACCCCATTCAGACTGAATTAAATGACTTAGGGGCAATTGCTACTATTTCAGCTCAAGCACCAAATAATAAATGCAGTGGCCCAGTATCTTTGTGGTTTGTTGAGAATAATCAATAACTAATTAACATGTAGAAGGATAAAATGGCTGAATAAGTTTTAGATTGTAATCGAAAGATAGAGGTTGAACCCCCTTTTTGCCAAGTCTCCAGGTGAATATTCAAATTGATTGCAAATTCTTTTTTTTTTTTAGACAGAGTTTCACTATGTTGCCCTCAGTAGAGTGCAGTGGCATCACAGTTCCCAGCAACCTCAAACTCCTGGGCTTAAGCAATTCTCTTGCCTCAGCCTCCCAAGTAGCTGGGACTAAAGGTGCCTGCCACAGTGCCTGGCTATTTTTTGTTGTAGTTGTCAATGTTGTTTAGCTGGCTCAGGCTGGTTTCAAACCTGTCAGCCTTGGTGTATGTGGCTATTGCCATAACCACTGTGCTACAGGCGCTGAGCCAAAGATTTATTTATTTATGTATTTTATTTTAGAGACAGAGTTTCACTTTGTCACCCTTGGTAGAAAGCCATGGTGTCATAGCCCACAGCAACTTCCAACTCTTGGGCCCAGCAATCCTTTTGCCCTAGTTTTTCTATTTTTAGTAGAGACCAGGTCTCGCTTTTTGCTCAGGCTGTTCTTGAACCCGTGAGCTCAAGCAATCCACCCACCTCGGCCTCCCAGAATGCTAGGATTACAGGCGTGAGCTACCACGCCCTTGATTGCAAATGTAAAGGGCAGCTTTAACTCTGCCAGCTGCTGCTTCTTTCTTTTTCCTTCAAGGTAGTGGGAGGAGTAGATTGAAGCCAGTTAAGTAAGGGTAGTTACCTGTTAATTGACTTTCTGTGGGATTAGTTGCTGCCTATCTATTAAGGATTTAGCTTAATTAACGTGTTTAGTTTGCATTCAACTGAAGTAAGGTGGGTTTTTGTCCTTATTTTTCAGAAATTAAGCATTAGAATACTTGCTTAGGGCTTCCGAGGCTCTTGGTCTAACCAAAATTCTTAATCCAATGTTGAGAATATTGGTGCAAGTGGGAGGGAAAAGGTTGATAGCATAACATATGATGAAAGAAAGAAAGTCTAATAGTTTTGAATTGCCTCTGTTTCTGTGTTGTTGGTTATTGAAAGTATTGTTAATGATGTGGAATAAATTAATCGTGTATAAAAATATAATTGAATAATTTTCAATGATTGAAATATATAATTGAATAATTCTATGATACCTACAGATGTTGGTATAAAAATGCTGTTTTTGTTAAGTCATGAATAATGATTCATTTGGGTTAAAATTCTGAAGGGGGATTGCAACCCTAAAGATAATAGGGTTATAAGGATTTTGGACCTTGTTAGTGGTAATTTGCTCTATGTATGTGATAATGATAATGTGATAGTATTTGGCTTGAAGCCCGCAGCACAGTGGTTACAGCACCAGCCACATGCACCAAAGGTAGCAGGTTCATGCCCTGCCCAGGCCATCTAAAACAACAATGCAACAACAAAGAAAAAAATAATTGAACACTACGAATGTAGTAATTGTTAGTATGTTATCAATTATTGAATTTGACCCTTATTGTAGAACAGTTGTAGATGAGAATGGCTGGTATTCATTCTATATGAACAAATAATGAATAGGCTAGGATTTCGATAGTTGTGTCTGATTTAGCCCTCCTCAACCTCCTACAAGACTTGATATTATGGTGATAATTAATATAGTATTATATTTAGGTCAGTTGAATAGGATCAAAATTGATGTCAGTTTTTGTTATGTTGATAGAATTATTCCTGATATTAGTGGAATTCCTTTTGTTACTTCTGGGATTCACAAATGGAATGGAGAGAGTCCAAGTTTTATAAATTGATGCCATAGTAATTGTTAGAAATGTTATTGGGTTCGGGATTTTTATGATCATTCATTGCTCAGAATATAATATAATGTGTTAATAATGATACCTACTATTAGGGGTGTAGATGCAGCATCTTGTCTTAGGAAATGTTTAGAAGCCGCTTTTTTTTTCTTTTTCTTTTCTCTTTTTTTGAGACTTTACATTAATCTGACTTTGTCGCCCTCAGTAGAATGCCATGGCATCATAGCTCACAGCAACCTCGGACTCCTGGGCTCAGTTGGAGGTTGCTGTGAGCAGTGTGACGCCACGGCACTCTACGGAGGGCGATAAAGTGAGACTCTGTCTCTACAAAAAACAAAACAAAACAAACAAACAAATAAAACTCCTGGGCTCAAGTGATCCTCTTGCTGCAGCCTCACAAGTAGCTGGGACTACAGGCACTCACCACAATGCCCAGCTATACTTTTTTAGAGATGGGGTCTCACTGTTGCTCAGGCCAGTCTCGAACTCCTAAACTTAGGCAACCCGCCTGCCTTGGCCAGAGTGCTAGGATTACACGCACGAGCCACCATGCCCAGCCTTTATTAGCTGCTTTTGTGAATGGTGGGTTTGCTTTTTTGATTACAATGAGAGGAATGGTTGATGTATTTGTTTCTAGTCTCGTTGAGATTATTAATCAATGGAAGTTAAATATTATATTATAATTATGGTTTCTGTAAAGAGGATAAAAAATAGCAGAAAAATTTAGGACAATGGTTCTCAACCTTCCTAGTGCCACAGACCTTTAATACATTTCCTGTGGGTCGCAACCTACAGATTGAGAACCGCTGATTTAGGAGATTGATTAGTATGGGAAGGATATAGACCAACATTTTATTTTTTTTATTTATTTTTATTTTTTATTTTTTTTTGAGACAGAGCCTCAAGCTGTCACCCTGGATAGAGTGCTGTGGCATCCACAGCTCACAGCAACCTCCAATTCCTGGGCTCAAGCGAGTCTCCTGCTTCTGCCTCCCAAGTAGCTGGGACTATAGGCGCCCGCCACAACGCCCAGCCATTTTTTGGTTGCAGCCGACGTTGTTTGGCGGGCCCGGGCTGGATTCGAACCCACCAGCTCAGGTGTACATGGGAGGCGCCTTAGCCTGTTGAGCCACAGGCGCCGAGCCAAGACCAACATTTTTAAGATGGCCCCAATAGCTTATTTATGTGACCTTTCCACAAATTATGGCTTATTAGGTAGTGTAGGGATTTTTGAATTTTTTTTTTTAGAGACAGAGTCTCATTTTGTAGGCCTCGGTAGAGTGGCATGGCATCACAGCTCACAGCAACCTCCAGCTCTTGGGCTTAGGTGATTCTCTTGCCTCAGCTTCCTAAGTAGCTGGGACTACAGGTGCCCACCACAACACCTGGCTATTTTGTTGTCATTGCAGTTTGGCCAGGGCCGAGTTGGAACCCACCACTGTTGGTATATGGGGCCGACACTCTACTCACCGAGCCACAGGCGCTGCCCGAGATTTTTGAATTTTTAAGAGTAGGTTCAACTTCTGCCATTCTAAAAATAAGAGGTCTTAAACCTCTATTACTTACCTTATTGAGGTAATTCTTTTAACAGACGTATTTTTTGTGTGTGTGTGTGTGTGTGTGTTACATTGTCATTGATTTGGAATTGCTATTAGGTGTTCTCTTTTTCCAAACTCCCCTCCTTATTTTATTTTATTTTTTGAGACAGAGCCTCAAGCTGTCACCCTGGATGGAGTGCCGTGGCATCACAGCTCACAGCAACCTCCATTTCCTGGGCTCAAGCGAGTCTCCTGCCTCCGCCTCCCAAGTAGCTGGGACTACAGGCGCCCGCCACAACGCCTGACCATTTTTTGGTTGCAGCTGTCATTGTTTGGCGGGCCCAGGCTGGATTCGAACCCGCCAGCTCAGG
>CAUYRH010092554.1:0-11279 GCA_963574655.1 Perodicticus potto | reverse complement strand
GGTTACTATCTAGGCCCAGCGCCTTCCAAGAGAAAGATATACAGATAACAGAGACATTTGCTACAGTGGAGTGTTACAGACTGTTTGGCTAATGCCTGTACAGAGTGGCCAGGACAGATTTTTAGCTCTGCCTTTACTTTCTTGCCTCAATATTGTAGTTAATTTTTTCTTTTCTCATAGAATGTGTTTTGTTTCGTTTATAGAAGAAAGGAACAAAATAAGGTAAAACCCCAAATCATCCAATGTGCTAATTACTTCTTTGATAGAAATCAGGGTCTTTAGTTCAACAAGCTTTGTAGTTTTGTTCAAGTATGGCTTCCCTTTGCTGGGCTTCAATTCCCCCATTTGGAAAATGAATATGCACATAAGGGGGATGATATTCCAGTGGGAAGTTGTGGGAACATATCAGATATAGCAGATTGGGAAGCAATCGGAGCCAAATATCTTGAAGCACATGAATATAAGAAACTTATATCTGGTTTCTGTTTTCACTTCTATGATCGATTCTTTCTGCGTCCTGGGACGTTTTCTTATTCTCTGCATTTATTCGTTCGTTCATTCATTCATTCATTTATTCAATAAGTATTTATTGCCAGGCACTGTCCTCAGCTCTGAGGATACCAGAGTGTACAATAAGAGCAGGATTCTTGCTTTCAGAGAACCTACATTGTAGTGGGGGAGAGGGATAATAAACACATAAACAAATAAATAAAATCATTGCAGATTATGAAAAGAGGTCAGAAAGAAATAAAAAGGTGATGTGATGGAAGGTAACTGAGGCACTCAGTTTTACATAGGTGTCTCTAGAGATGCCATCTGAGCTGAGACTTGACAAATGAAATGCCAACAACCCCAGGTTATAAACCTGTCAGGATAGAAAGGTTATTCTTATTAATAATTTGTAGATGTAAAATGACCCATCTAGACTCTTCCCAATGCACAATATATTTTATTGACAAGATGCTTTAGCAAAATGCCACAGATGTCAGCTTCAATGTGGTGGCTTTCTAGAGCATCTTCCGGTCAGACAGGTCCTAATAATTACCAACCGCTCTCTCACTTGGGGTGGGAGGACGCAGGGAGTCCTCTGCCTCTGTGGCATGGACATCAGCTCTCACCAGTTTGCAGACAAAGGACAAACATCCACTTAATCACAGCTGAACTGTGCCGACAAAGGGGTAGCCACCTGCTTCCTCCAGCCCTGCCCATGCCAACTAGGAGTTCCTGAACCCATTTGTTACCTCCTGGGGACAGAGCTGACTCACAGAGCACTGGCAGCAATTTTGGCTTGGGAGGGGTGGGGCATTCGATTAAAAGCAGGTAGGGCTGGTGGCTGCCTTGGTAACATGACTGGAATTTTTCTTTACTGACCTGTCCACAATACTTGTAATTCCACTGCTAGAGGTTAGCATCCAATCCACTTAGTTGTAAAAGATTTTTATTTGGTTTTTGGTCTTTAGGCTACCCATTAATGTGAATTTTTGGAGGAAAGACACTCTTTAAACGTAACTTGACATCCTAAAAAAGACAAAAAATTCAAAAAATGGCAAGAGTCAACTTATAGGTGCCACACCCTGAGTCTCATCCAGAATTGCCCCATGTCCTAAATGACAAATATATACACCCTGTTCTTGAGGCATGACTCCTCGTCTTCTAACCTTGCCACTGAGTTACCCTCACTGCATTGTTCTTCAGACTCCTGCAGACCTCTTGCTCATAGTCTGTGTTTGACATAAGACCCATTCATGGAGAACTGTGACTTTGGGTACAGAGCCATGATTCTATGTCTATTGGGGGGTGTGTGTGCAATTTCTCATTCATACTATCTACAAAGTTTTGAAAATGATGACAAGTCCATGGGTAATCAATATGTAGAGATTGTTTGGTGAATCTGCATCCTTATGTTTTCTGCACAACTGCACATGAGTACAGGATGGAACAGAACTTATTCCTTTGGCCTACACAGTGTCCACATCTGGAGCCCTCATCTCCTTCATAGCAGAATTCTGGATCTCTCCGTGGACCTAAGGGGCATAATTCTTGAAGCCTCCTTTGTGGATGCATCTGTGAATGTTGATGGCATATTCTCAGGTCACCACCTTGTTGATGGCAGAATGGCCCCCTCTTCCGGCCACACTATTTGCAGAGGCCATTCTACCAGGCCCAAGTTGGAAGCCCATAACTGCTATTACCTACCACTCATCTTAAGAAATGAAACATTTCCGGGTGCGATGGCTCATGCCTGTAATCCTAGCACTCTGGGAGGCCGAGGGGAGTGGATTGCTTGAGCTCATGAGTTCAAGACCAGCCTGAGCAAGAGCAAAACCCCATCTCAAAAAATAGCTGAGCATTGAGGTGGGTACCTATAATCCCAGCTTCTTGGGAGGATGAGGCAAGAGAATCAACTGAGCCCAAGAGTTTGAGGTTGCTGTAAGCTGTGATACCACGGCACTCTACCGAGGGTGATAAAGTGAAACTCTGTCTCAAAAAAAAAAAAAAAAAGAAAAGAAAGAAAAGAAATGAAACATTATTGTGATACACTGAAAAATGTTCCTCTATAGATATCAGGTCCTGATCCCAGAAACCGATGAATGATAAATTTGGATCTTTGCAGATGGGATTAAATTAAAGATCTTGAGATGGTGAGATTAACCTTGATTATCCAGGTGGACCCTGAAGGCAATCACATGTATCCCTTATAAAAGGGAGGCAGGAGATTACATACACACACACATATGCACACATGCACATACACACACATGCAAACACCACACATGCATGTGCACAGACACAGGCCCACACACGCACAAGTGCACACACATATATACACATCATATGCTCATACACACACTTACACATACACATATACACACACCTGCACACACGTACACATGCACATGCCCTTACACACATGCACACACACAGGAGAAGGCCCCGTGAAGATAGTGCAGATTTAAATATTGGGATGATGTGGCCATAAACCAAAGAATGCTGGCAGCCACCAAAACTGGAAGAGTTAAGGAACGGTTTCTCCTGAGAGCCTCCAGAGGCAGCATGGCCCTATTTCCCCCTTGATTTTGTCCCAACGATATTGATTTTGGACTTCTGGCACCCAAAACCATGAGAGAATAAATTTCTGGTATTCTAAGTCACCAAGTTTGTGGTAGTTTGTAACAGCAGCCACAGAAACTAATACAATTGCCAAAGCAATGTATTCCCCTACCCAGTTGCAACACTCTCCCTCTACTCTCTGGAGGTAACTAGGACCTCGAATTTGGTGTTATTATTTCCCGAATTTCATTTTACTTTTAGCACATATGTATGTATTCTGAAATAATATAATTTTACATATGTCATTCTGTATCCTTCTATATATTGCTTTTTGCTCAACATACTTTATATATATATTGATATATGTAGCTCTAGTTAGCTTTCACTGTCACATAGTATTCCTCTGTGTGTATGTATGTGTATGCAGATGTGTGTGCATTTTACCACAATTTTTAAATACAGTTTTCCGTTGATGGATATTTAGATTATTTCTGGTTTTTCAGCCTTTCAAACAGTGCTGCAAGGAACATTTTTGTTTGTGTCTCCTTGTGCTCATGTGCAGAAGTGTTTTTAGAATATCTACCAGAGGAGAGAATTACCAGATCATTGTCAATTTTACTAGATGTTGCCAAATTTCTCTGCAAAAGAACTGATGTACACTTGGTAGGTCAGATTTTGACAGAGGATCATTTCAATTTCAGAGGAATGATGTGTACTAAAGGGGCATAGGGGAGACATGGGAAGTGGCAATTAGCCAGCTCTCTTTGAAAAAGCAATGGGTCTCAGTCAAGGCATGGAAGCAAATATGAATCACTTGGGGAAATTTTTTGCAATCTTTTGCCCTCTCTTTTCCTATTCTGTGATGTCTTATCAAGGAACCAATATGTTCCCCCGAGGTGTGTCATGGACCAGTAGGCTTGAGAACCAGTAGGCTTCATGCATGAGAAGGAGCCCAGGGAGAAGAGGCAGGCAAGCCGGGCTGGGAGGATGCTTGACCAGGTGGGCACATGCTGGCCAGGGCCACAGAAAGTCTCTGAGAAGAAGCTGAGCCCCTTTCCCATCACAGAAATCCAGAAGCATCATTAGGGCTTCAGTAGCCTTAGATGAAGGGATTTGGGATAACATTTGTGTGTTTGGCCACACGTGTCCAGCTCTAGGCTCTGACAGCTCTTGTCTCAAGTCTCCTTCCAACCTTATTCACTGAGAGAGTCATTTTATAATTCAACAAGCTTTTGCTCCTCCTGGGTGTCTGTGTATACAGAAGATGCCAACGGTTGGCATTTTTATATTTTAATTATAATTAGCAGACTACAAAGATTCAGAAGAAAAATGTAGCTCTTCCCATACATTTATAGAATATAACATATAATACGAGTGAAATGTATGGATCCCCATGAAACAATATATACATCAAAGTAATTCAGTGGGGTTATCACTCAAGGATAGAGCATTTGATTGCAAAATAACTTATGCATTGATAAGTTTTATAAGACACAAAATGGGCTAGAAGAAATGGCCCATGACTATAATCCTAGCACTCTGGAAGGCCAAGGCAGGAGGATCTAGACCAGCCTGAATAAGAGCAAGACCCCTGTTTCTATTAAAAATAGAAAAATTGAGTGTAGTGACATGTCAGTGGTCTCAGCTACTCAGAAGGCTGAAGCAGGAGGATTGCTTGAGCCCAGGAGTTTGAGCAGTGTGCTAGGATGAACCACTGCACTCTAGCCTGGGCAACAGAGAGAGACTCTATCTCGAAAAAAGAAAAAAAAAAAAGAAGAAGAAGAAGAAGAAAAATGAAAAAGACAACAAAACAATGTAAAGGGTTTGTCTTATAAAAAGGTTTATGACTTACTGTCCCACAAAAGGTATAGATACTCCTTCCTGAGCAAAAGTTCACTTTATTTTTTGTGTACAAAATCATAACACTATAAATATTTGGCTTGTTTGCAGCAGTCCTCAACCTGTGGGTCACGACCCCTTTGGGGGTCAAACGATTGTTTCACAGGGTTCACCTAAAACCATCAGGTACACCCGGTACAAATACAGGTGTATGAAAATAATTTCATGGTTGGGGGTCACCACAACATGAGGAACTGTATTAAAGGGTCACGGTACTAGGAAAGTTGAGAACTATTGTGTCAGAGTCCTTAGAAAGATCTCCTAGGGCGAGTGCCTGATGGGGGCCAGGACTAGACTATCCCTCCCAGGGCTCCCCCCACACGATTTAGCATTTCCCTTATTCGGCTGGAGAACATTAGGGGACTCTTTAGTCTATTTGAATTTCATATTCAGTCAAAATATTGATTTTAGCATAAAAGTTCACTCTACTTAACAAATATAAAAATGTTGTTAGTTTCTCATTATCAAGGTAAACATGACTGCTTTTGTGAGAAAATCGGTTATGAAAGAAAACGATGTTTAGACAATTGTGAAAATAAAAACTTGCTAAATTACCTGATGCCTCCCTTCACGTCTCCTGGAAAATTATACGGAGGATCTCATTGGTAGTAAATAAAGATGGCTTCAATAGAGAAGCTTTAAACTACAACTACAAGCTTTAAACTACAACACCTCCTGTGTTCTGCCATTGTGCCAGATGTATTATGGACATTGTGGGATAGGAGAATAATCCAGAAAAGCCTCAAAGTCTGGGGTAGTTACTGGGAGAAGAGGCCCATTTCTTTGGGGCTTGGCATTAGATTTCCCAGAGGGTCAGGTTAAACTAGAAGGAAGTCTCAGGGTCTGAAGTTTTAAGGTTTCCACTACAAACATCAGTAGCAAAAATAAGAACAGAAAGGAAAATCACACATAATTCCACCACGCTGACACATTAATTGCCTTCATTTTCTCTGTTCACATTGAGTCCTTGATTTTATGCCATCCTTTGATGTAGCTATAAATACAGGCTAGTTAAAATGCTGCATTCTTCTTTACACTCAGCATTACAGTGCGAACACTTTTGTCTTAGGACTATTTTGGTTACAAGAAACATTTACTCAGTCAAGTTAAATTATCTCAGGGAAAAAAGGTGTGTGAGTGTGTGTGCCAGCATGTGTGTGCAAGCCTAATCTTACAGAAATCCAAGGACAGGAAATTAAGGCAGCTCAACTGACAGAAATTGGGGCTAGGACTTGGAAACCCATCAGCTACTGAACTGCTTTGCCAGGGGCTTAGGGTGGGTGGGTGGGATCTCTGCTTATTTCTGCATTTCTGCCCCGCACTTGTAACTTCAGCTGTGCATTGCCAATAACAGCCACCACAAACCGCCTGACTTTAATAGTTGCAGTGTTTCTTTCTAGATTGCCTAATGTGAAACACTGATTTTTTAAAGACAGAGGCTTTCTCTGTCACCTAGGCCAGAGGGCAGTGGTGCGGTTATAACTCACTGCAGCCTTGATCTCCTGGGCTGAAGCATTCTTCCTGCCTCAGCCTCCCAGGTAGCTGGGACTAAAGGTGCCACTACCACATCCAGGTAATTCAAATACAGATTTGATTCTTCCAGTTTAATCTTTTCCATTCAGTAAGGCGACAAAACTCACTAGCTGGCTGTCACTAGTTGAGGTGCACACACCTTGGTCTAATCAGGCACAGCTAGGGAGGCAGAGTCCCATGCTGTAGACTCCACCCCTGAGGTGTAGAGGCCAGCAAGGATGTGTGCTGGGACTGTCTCAGCAGTGAGTATGGCTTCACAGTCCTCACAACTACAAAGTTGAATGAATGCACGACATTACCTCAAAGCTATTTCATAATTTACAACACATAGTGTTAGTTTCGGTTTAGCTTCTTTCAATTTGGGGGCTGCTACAGGTGAAACTATGAATATTTTTGCGCAGACATCATCCCGTCCATCTGGAGCCGTGATTTTTAGCCAGTGAGCCGTGAGAGCATCTTAGGGTGTGCCATGACAATTTTTAAAGATCATTAATTACATTATTTTCGAAAGAAGTTCAAAGCACAGTAAGTATATTCTTTCCTTTTACCTTTTTTTAGTCAATGTAATTTAGTTTGTTTATTTATTGATTGATTTATTTTTAGAGGCAGAGTCTCACTTTATCGCCCTCGGTAGAATGCCGTGGCATCACACAGCTCACAGCAACCTCCAACTCCTGGGTTTAGGTGATTTAGTTTAGTTATTTTTTTGTGGTAGTTTGGCAGGGACCAGGTTTGAACCTGCCACCCTTGGTTTATGGGGCTGGCACCCTACCCACTGAGCCATAGGCGCTGCCCTATTTATTTATTTTTGAGACAGAGTCTCACTCTGTTACCCTTGGTAGAGTGCTGTGGCATGGTAACTCACAGCAACCTCAAACTCAGGCTCGGTGCCTGTAGCACAGTGGTTACGGCACCAGCCACATACACTGAAGGTAGCAGGTTCGTACTCAGCCTGGGCCAGCTAACCCACAACGACTACTGTAAAAAAAAAAAAAAGCCAGGCGTTATGGCTGGTGTCTGTAGTTCCAGCTACTTGGGAGGCTGAGGCAAGAGAATCACTTGAGCTCAAGAGTTTGAGCTTGCTGTGAGCTGTGACGCCATGGTACTCTACTGAGGGTGAAATAGTGAGACTCTTTCTCAAAAAAGCAAAACAAAACAAAACAAAAAAACCTCGAACTCAAGCAATCCTCTCACCTCAGCCTCCCAAGTAACTGGGACTATAGGCACCTGCCACAATGCCTGGCTACATTTTTTATTTTTAGTAGAGATGGGGTCTCACTTTTTTTGCTGAGGCTGATCTTGAACTCCTGAGCTCAGGCGTCCACCCCCCTTGGCCTCCCAGTGTGCTGAGATTAAAGGTGTGAGCCACCAGGCCTGGCCTGATCAACACAATGTAAGGGTGCCACAGAAGTGTAACTAAAAGTTCAAGTGTGCCATGGGATAAAAAGGTTAAGAAACATTGGTAGACACTCATCACCCACATGCTGCCCTCTGATTTCCAAAGATTTCTCTCAGGTTTGATTACCCCTGATACCTGCTTTATACATTCCTTTTGCTTCTTTACATTAAAACTCAAGTCCTAGGAGGCGCCTGTGGCTCAGTGGGTAAGGTGCCGGCCCCATATACCGAGGGTGGTGGGTTTAAACCCAGCCCCGGCCAAATTGCAACAACAACAACAACAACAACAAAAATGGCCGGGCATTATGGCAGGCTCCTGTAGTCCCAGCTCCTCAGGAGGCTGAGGCAAGAGAATCGCCTAAGCCCAGGAGTTGGAGGGTGCTGTGAGCATTCAGTGACGGTGCTCACCTTAATAAGTGAGACTCTGTCTCAAAAAAAAACAAAAAACAAAAAACTCAAGTCCATCCATCTATCAGTTCAGTCAGTAATTCATTTACATAAGAAATAAATTGAGCCTATGTGGAGTAGGGCGCTAAAAATCATGCAAAGTGTAGTCATTTTCATTGTTTCAGATGTTACCAGACAGCTGTTCAGAGGAACAGAATCACACCTTGATACCAAGAGATGAAAGACAGCCAGCCAGGCCCAGCCAGTAGCTCACACCTGTAATCCTAGTTCTCTGGGAGGCTGCGGTGGGTGGACTGCTTGAGTCCAGGAGTTTGAGACCAGTCTGAGCAAGAGTGAGACCCCATTTTTAAAAATAGCCAGGCGTTGTGGCGGGTGCCTGTAGTCCCACCTACTCAGGAGGCTGAGGCAAGAGGATCACTTGAGCCCAGGAGTTTGAGCAGGGTGCTAGGATGAACCCCTGCACTCTAGCCTGAGGCAACAAAGTGAGACTTTGTCTCAAAAAAAAAAAAAGAAAGAAAAAAAAGAAAGCTTAACACCCTCAGGAATAACTGCAAAGAAGCCCCAAGTCTTTCAGTGGGGTGGGCAGCGTGACGGGACACGGAGTGCCACAGCAGGCCAAGCCAGGGAGTGCTGCTTCTCCTTCAGAGAGAAAGAGAACTGCTTTTTGCCTAGCAGTTTTCAGTCTTTTAGAATTTCCCTTTGGAAGCTGCATTCTGAGGTCATATTTATTGTCTCAAATGGAAATTGTATGTATTAAGATTCTTAGAAATTAGGCTGGGCGAGGTAGCTCATGCTTGTAATCCTAGCACTCTGGGAGACTGAAGGGGATTGATTGCCTGAGCTCAGAAGTTTTAGACTAGCCTAAGCAAGAGTGAGATCCCCATCTCTAAAAATAGTTGTGTGTTATGGTAGGCAATTATAGTCCCAGCTACTCGGGAGGCTGAGGCAAGAGGATTGCTTGAGCCTAAGAGTTGGAGGTTGCTGTGAGCTAAGATGCCATTGTCCACCAAGGGTGACAAAGTGAGACTCTGTCTCAAAAATAAAAAAGAAAAGAAAAGATACTTGTAATTTTTGTGACTTTTAATAGAAAGCATTAAAGAGTCCAAGATACTCAAGGAAGTTAAAATTTTATATTCATGCTTTAAAAAGCAAAAATCTAATCAAAAAGCTTAGTTTTCTATTCACTTCCCAAAGCATTAGTAAATTATAAATGTCATGTGAACTAAGCGAAATGGAAAGGTGATGATTTTGAGGTCTCTCTCAATACAAAAAACAAACAAACAAACAAAAAACCCACAACCCCCCAACTAGACTCAAGGTTCTTGGCTCCCTGTTGGGATGGGGAAGTTAGAACACCCAGAGGTAACTGCCTGGGCCTTGTGCTTGCCTGTGTTTGGCAGGAATTGGGGCTTTCTCAGAGTTCCCACAGCACATCCCCCTCCTCTACTGTTGCCTGTCCCACCTCAGATCGTAGTTACATCTTGTTTGTCTCCCTTAGGAGACTGTGAACTTCTGTGGAAATAGGGATTCTGTATTTTTCAATGTCTGAAACGCAGCTGGACTTCACTAAATATCCACTGAATAAAGGACACACACACACCCCCAGAACTTCTCCCTCGTGGGTTCTCTTCTTCCTCGCGCAGACCCCAGGATGGTCTTTAGTCTGACTCAGAAGACTTCCTGATAATAAAGCAAAAGCTTCAAGGAAACTGCCCAACAGATACTTGAAAATCACAAATACTTACAGGAGAATCTACTGGAATGGGGACACCTGGATTCAGGTCACTGAAAATGGGCCTTCACTATCAGTTTTCTCCTTCTAGAAACAGGATTGTTACCTTTAAACTAGAACAGTTTAGTGCTTAGTTTTTTTCAACATAACAGCTTAAGCATAAGCTTATAATGAGAAAAAAAAAACCACAATAATTAATCCAATTTGGAATCTACTGTGAGCCCAGCAGGTCAGCAGCACGTTTATTATTGGGCTAGCAAGGTAACAGGGTAGGGCATGACTAAGTGTTGGGCCAACTTTCCTCGAGCTCCCCTCCACGAGCTCCTGTGGTCACACTTCCCTCTGGTATTTGGGATGGCTTGTTGCGGTCGGTCGGCTTGTCTTTACGAGGGGCAGGTTGGGTGGCGGAAAGCAAAGCAGAAGAAGTAACAGGGAGTGGATGCAGCCTGCTTACAGGAAATCAGGGCAGTTCACCTGATCTGTGATAGTCATTTTCTCATTGTCGATGTTATTGGAAGTCAAGATATCCTTTAGATAGGTCACCGTTTCTGGAGGGAGATAAGGGTTTCTTCCCAAGATCCAGGCATGCTCCATGTGAAAAAGCCAGATAATCGTGGTGCAGGAGTACACAAGGGCATAGTTCTCGTAGTCAGTGGCCAGGACCCAGTATGGTGCCGATGGCGTCCCTGAGAGGCAGAGGAAGGCAGCTTTAGGGGGGACAGGGCAAGAGAAAACTCGCTTGTAGATCAGTGATTCTCAACTTTAGCTTCACGTGGGAAGCATGCGGGGATTTTGAAAAATATTAGCCCCCTTCTCCTCACTCTCCCCTAGATTGGAATTTGGAGGGGGTTCGTACTTTTCTAAGCTCCCTAATGATTCTAATACATGGCCAGAGTTAAGAGCCATCATTATAGTCCTCCTCCTGGTAGCAGGTGGTCTACTGGGGTAACTGGGGGTTTGGCTGACCCCCCTGGACTGGCAGGCTGCACTTAACACCAAAGCACACGGAGGTACCACTGAGCTAAGTGGAGTCAAGAACATAGGGCCAGGGGCCCCCAGCTTTCCGAGACTGTTTCACCCAACTTCTTTTAGACTTTGCCTGAGGGAGGAGGCAGGGGCCAACTTATTTTTGTTTTTGTGTTTTTCTTCCTGCATGATCTTCAAACATTCTTCTACTTTTAAAAATATGGTAAGCCAGTTGGTAACAGGTTATAAGCTCTTCCTCACAAAGTGCCTATAAAGATTCATTGATGGGCTC
>CAUYRH010092552.1:0-16811 GCA_963574655.1 Perodicticus potto | reverse complement strand
GTCCCAGGCAGTAAAAGGCCTGGGGCCAGGTTTAAGTCATATGTTTATTGATTAAGTCATAAGATTAAGTCATGTGCTTGTTGATTAAGTTATGTGCCTATATAAGCCTTGTTGGAAGAAATAAATTTGCTGAAATGCCTGAGTGAGTGTCAGCCATTCCCTTTCAAATCAATCATTTCATCTGCAGTGCTGCCTCTGCATCACTGACTGGGGGGCTGGGTGGCAACAACATACACAGTATAAAAGAATTAAAAAATTATCTGGCTGTTCTTTAGTAGATATGGCATATGATTCTTGCAGCCATATGGAAATTCAGTTAGTAGAATTTTGCATTTCATTATTTGATAAAAGGAAAAAATACATATTAGATGATATAACACTAATACTGATAAAAGTATTAATAGAAAGGCAGAAAAACAACCAATACCTCAAGGATACATAAAAAATAATAGAATAGAATATTAATGCATGTAAAAAACACCTCAGAAAATGCCCATACAAATCAAACAACATTAAACATGGCCAAAACTTATACAATAATTAGAAAATTTTCCAAGCTAGAAGATTTTGCAAACTATCACATAAAATTAAAGCTTAGTTCACCAACTCAGTCCAGCTGCGGCAACACTTTTATTAGAAACAGAAGAATCCAAGGGGGGCGGGAAATGAATTTTTGTTTGGACTCAATTTCTAAACCACTTTTATTTATATGAACATAATGATCACTTATAAACCACTGAATGTGGTACATTCTAATCAACTGAGAAAAATCTGTAGTTCTTTTAAAAATCCGGGACTTGAATGTGGAGATTTTGTTTCACTCAACAATGAATCCCAAGATTCACACAGAGCCTGACTCATATCTAACCCCATAAATATTTGCTTGTTTCAAAATTAAAATAAATTTAGAATGTCAAATAGCTTACTTTGTAGCCATCCTTTGGGTGACGAACTCTCTCCAGAAATTCTTTCTGGTCATCATATAATTCATGTAGTTATTTATATGTAACTTGTTAATACCAAATCCCTAATTCATTTTATTTTGCCTTTATGAAATGAAGTCAATCAAAAAATAACATGAACAATTCTGGATCAGGCATGGTAGTTCAGGCTGTAATCCTAGCATTCTTAGAGTTTGAGGCAGGTGGATTGTCTGAGCTCAGGAGTTCGAGACCAGCCTGAGCAAAAGCAAGACTCTGTCTCTATGAAAAGAAAAACAAAACAAAATAAAAAACAAACAAACAAACAAATATAAACTAGCTAGATATTGTGGTAAGTGCCTATAGTTCCATCTACTCAAGAGGCTGAGGCAATAGGATCACTTGTGCCCAACAGTTTGAGATTGTTGTGAGCTATGGGATCATTGCACTCTACCCAGTGTGAAAGAGTGGGACTCTATCTCAACAAAACAAAACAAACAAACAAACACTTGACAATTCAGAACCATCATTCACCTTAGAATTACATTTTAATTGATTAATAAATTTGGAATAGCAGGTTCGAATATAATATGGTAAACTGTGTGGAGAAGGATAATTGGTAGGATTTTCCTTTCCCTTCATAATTCCTTTTTGTAGCATGTAGGGAAAAAAATGTACAGATTTGACACAAAACAATCACAGATGAAAATAATTTGGAGGGTATTACACAAATAAAATGAACAAGACATAAAATAACAAACATTATATCAGCCCATTTATGCTTAAATAGTCAAAATCAGGGGGGCAGTGAGTAGAATGGTGGTTGCCAGGAGCTGAGAGGAAGGAAAGTCAGCAATGGTTTAGGGAAAGAACACAGACTTTCAGTTATGCCAAGATATAAGTCATGGAGAAAACAGTACTGTATTGTATATTTAAAAATTAAAACACCATATGTTTGTTGAATGATCTTATCCCCAAAAAAGGAAGAGAGGAAACTGTTGAAGAAATGGTTATGATTATGGCACTGTTTATAATGATGATTTCATAGGTGTATTCTTACCTTTAAACTCATTAAAATATGTATATTAAATAATGGTTATATCTCAAAAAGGTAACTACAATAGAAAGTCATAAGGTGAGTGAAAAAAGGGGAAAAAGAACTTTCTAATATATTTGAGAACACAGTTTAAGGAAAATAACGGTTATATCTCAAAAAGGTAACTACAATAGAAAGTCATAAGGTGAGTGAAAAGAGGAGAAAAAGAACATTCTAATATATTTGAGAACACAGTTTAAGGAAAATTGAAATTTATTAACAGATTCATAGAAAGGTAAAATTGCTTTTGGCAATTTTAAAAGAAAGTGTCAGTGGCTCATTACATAGGAAAACTTCAGAGGAGAAGAATCACTAAATAGGTTTATTTTTTCCTAGTTCTCAAACATCGCTTGGGAAGTGATACACAGCTTTTTAATCTGTGCCAGTTGATAGAATGGTCGCTTTATGTTTTCTGGGAGTACAGGGTTTAATCCAAACTAAATAAAAATTTTGTTCCTATAGTTTCGTGAAAGCTACTGTATCTCCACTCAAACAGAAATCTTGTCTATGATTACTGACCTCCACAGGGCCGCAAATCTGTCCTTGCTCACACTCTTTATTCTGTGGCCTACTGTAATCTTAGATTGTGAAAAAAATGAAAACAAAAAGACAAAACCTCAATTAATAGTCATGTGGAAATATAAAATATTAGCATTTAGTAAACTCTGACTATACCAGAATCATATAGTTTTGTCAGTTTATGAGATCTTACTAAAATCAGGATCAATGATTTCATTATGAGAATTTTATTTGTTATGCAATATCAAATAAAGATATAAATTAAAATTCTGTGGTAAAGAGACTGAGATAAAAACTAAGTGACAATTATTTTATGAAACCTTTCTGCATTGCTTATCATTTTCATTTGAAAAATAAGAATTAAGATTATTTCGGTTAGAATCACCTGACATGAAGTATGTAAACTCGCTTAGGTAAGAAGTTGATCACATTATTTTGCTGAGAATTAAGTTTAAATCCAGTTTAGCTCTTGGGTTATATGAGCTTAGAGAGCCAGAATTAAGACATTCTTAAAAATTTGTTGCTTAAAAATATTATTATTTCACTAAAATACGAATTAAAACTCATATCACTATTATGGTATGTGTTGATTTTTTTCCCCAAATTGTTGAGTTTATTTTGATTTATATAGTTTTTTGAAAATATGTTTTAAAAATTAATTAAAATTTAGTATTTTAAATTAAAGGTCAATTAATCTATTGTATTTGAATGAAGAAGTGTAACCAGTTTTAGGTCATTGGTCACATAGTAAAATCCATATTTTACCTTCTTTCAGTACAAATTTTGTCACGTATTTCTGTTATTTACATGAATGCAAATTCAGAGACCTTGCTTTTGAGAACTGGTTTCTCCTACTATGCTTAGTATTCAGATACTTTAATGGTTTGACCATTGCATATGTATAGAAATTCTCAAATGAGAATCTTGGTAGTGAAATTTAATTTTTCCACTAATTCTGAGTGAGTCTAGGTCTCTAGGTCTCTAGAGAAATGTTTTTCAGAAATAATTATTCCATGATTAGATTATTATATAACTTTTTTTCTAATACTTAAGCAATTCTCTTTTATTCATTAATGCCAGTAATCCTGCTGCTTTTCACTTTAAAATGTTGTTCCTCTTATGAAGGAAGCCCACCTCAGACAAATATAAGGATAACTTATTATAATAACTAGTCAATGGGAAAAGAAAGTTATCCCGAAATCTTCATGTTTTAAGCCTTCTTATAAGTTCCCTTTTTTTCTTGAGGTATAAAGTAATTATTACCTTTACCTATGACTGTTTTTTATTTCTCTTCTTTGTCCAATACTAATCAATTCAAACATCTTAGCTATTATTCGATGTCTATTGTAAGAATCCTCATTTATCTGTGGAACAAATTATATTAAATGCCTTGAAAGCAACTTAATTGAATTCAACAAATTGTGTGTGTCTTCTTACTTAATTGTTATATTCCCAGGGAATCTGTCTCTTATCTGCATGCAGTCAGTTCCCTGTTTCTCAATATTTTAATTCAAGCAAATCTCAGACAGAAATTCAAATAAGGTATAACAATTATTTTATATCTCTTAAGTACCAGGAACTATTTTACATAATTTTTATATGGCATCTCAATTAAACCTCATAGCAACCATCTAGAGAGATATACTATTCATGCAAAATTGAAAAACTTAGATGTTCACTAACTTTTCCTAAGCCCACAAATTCACTACCGGAACTTTGACTCCATAAGTGATAATAAGAAAATTATTTTATACAATTAACTATACATGTTGAAAGATATTTTTAAAGATCATAAAAAGAAAGACATGGGCTCAGAGCCTGTAGCTTAGCATCTAGGGCACCAGCCACGAACACCGGAGCTGGCTGGGTTTGAACACAGCCCGGGCCCCCCCAAACCACAATGACAACCACAAACAAAAAATAGCCGGGCTTTGTGGCAGGCACCTGTAGTCCCAGCTACTAGGGAGGCTGAAGCAAGAGAATCACTTAAGTCCAGGAGTTGGAGGTTGCTGTGAGCTGTGGTGCCACAGCAATCTACCGAGGGTGACAGCTTAAGACTCTGTCCCCCACCCCAGAAAAAAAGAAAAAAGAAAGAAAAAGAAAGACATGTACCTGAAAATTGTTCACACTTGCAAGGAAAATGCTATGTTGGAATCATGTTTGAGATGGTTTCAGAAAATTTCTTTTTTCACCATCCTAACACAGCAATGAACAGCCCCCTGGAGACTTATTAACAATGGTAAAATGTCTACACATTTATCTGACATTTAGTTTAAGATCAAAAGCCCATCTGGATCTTTCTAAGTGATGTACCAGGAGAGATCATAGATCCATTTAACAGAGAACTGGGGTTAGTGTCATTTGCAATTGTGTTTTTATTATATGTAGAAACAACCTAAATTAAAAAAAAAATCAAAAATTAACAAATAAAAATGCTTGTATGTTCAATTGCATGATAAAAGAAAAGGAATGGAGGAGTAAGCAGTGAATTTTCATGAGGCAAAGGCTTCTTTTATTCTCCACTGAAAACCTAATGAGAGAACTGCTTCCTCTGCAGTACAGTGAACTGAAGGTCATCATCAATTCTGTTTACTCCTGTTGCAAGTGACTCCAGTGCTTGTAAATAATTCATGATACTATGTTATAAATAACATTTTATGTAAAAGAAAACCATGCCTGGGTTTACTAAGTGTTTCTTTAATCTTTTGAAATATATCAACTAAAATAGCTTCCCCCTTTGTAGACAGCTTTAGGTTAGTCTCAGAAGAACGCTTTCTACATCTTTGCTATAAAAACATGGGATGCCTTACTGTAAATTATAGAAGAACTTGTTGCATAAAGATCAATTGGCATGAGTTCTGGTTTATTATTTTAAGATGTCTTAGTAAGATGCATTATTATATGCGTGGTATATTTATCTGAATAAATGGAATGCTTTGAAAGACTATAAAAATAGATTATAGACTAACTTTTACAAAATTAAAATTTAGGAAGAAGAAAGTCCCCGAAGTGTCCCCAAAGCTTGTTTTGTTTAATCTTTCAAAACAAACAAATAAACTTTTAAAATTTATTTTCCTTTTCCTGGGTGTTTTTAAGATTTATAGAATAAGAAATTTTATCATATACATTTTTTATTTTTATCATATCTATCTGTATAAAAACTACTAAATTCATAAATAGATTGAAAATTTTATAAATGTTTTCTGAACTTAAAAATAATTCAGAAAATCCTTTTAAAAATATTACACAAGGGTGGTGCCTATGGCTCATCGAGTAGGGCACTGGCCCCATATACCGAAGGTGGCGGGTTCAAACCCAGCCTCAGCCGAACTGAAAAACAGAAAAATAGCCGGGCATTGTGGCAGGCTCCTGTAGTCCCCTCCCAGCTACTCGGGAGACTGAGGCAAGAGAATTGCCTATGCCCAGGAGTTGGAGGTTGCTGTGAGCTGTGATGCCACAGTACTGTACTGAGGGTGATAAAGTAAGACTCTGTCTCTACAAAAAAAAAAAAAAAAAATTACACAAAACATTTTGCCTTTCAATAAGCATTTCTCTTGTTCCAAGTAAAACAATTAAAATAGTAAGGCTCATGTTATGTCAGATTTAACAGGGAGCAAAAATAAATATTTGGAAAAAAATGTCTTTAGCAGCAAAAGAAGTCATTATCTGTTTTATTACATGGGATACCTTAGTTATCTTATTACATGTGATAATTTAGATGTGCAAATGTATACACATCTGAGTTTGTTAAAAGACAATGCTTAAAATATAAACCTATCATGAAATCATGCTACATGGATATTTCAACTTTTCTATAGAACAAGAGGTTTCTGAAAAAAGAAAACTGGCAACCTCAGTTAAGGAATGTTGAACGGCAAATGGCCCTTGGAAGTTAGAGATTGTGTATTTCCCCAGAGCCATTTGGTCACATTGTATAGTGATAGATCCAGAACCATTTGTTCTCTTTCTTTTCTCCCATAAACCAAATGTTTCTATCAAAGAATTGGAAACGTCCTTCCTACTTCTTTCCAGTTGAATACTGTTCAAGTATGCCCTATACTAAGGCATATGTAAGCTCCATACTTTCAGCTTTCTTCTCTGTAGTACAGAGCTCTCTTTCCTTCCCCAATTTTACAGTCAGATGATATCTGCACTCTTCATGTGCCCTATGTGGGGTTGGGTCTTGGGGAACAAACACTAAAATGGTTTAAGAGTAAACCATTAGGATGTATTTCCCCTAGAAAGGCGATCTGACATCCTTGGGATACACTGTAGTATCTGTTGAAATAGCGCAGAATACCAGATCCTTCACAATTTCAGAATTAACATACCTTAGGAGGCACTTGAGTAGTCAGTGTTCAAAATAGAGTAACTACTGAGCTAAAAGACAAGATTTGGGTCTCTTCAAACATGAATTCATATTTTGTACATCAGCTTAGTGACACTCTGAGGTAAGAAAGGTAGTTATAGCATTTCCCAAGGCACCATATGGATCAATTGTTTGGAAGGAGTCATTGACAAGCATAGTACTTTATTCACCTGGACATTAATTTTCATCCTAAGAGAGGTCACAGCCAATTAACCAGTAAGTGCACCACCCCAAAAGTCAATCATCTCAGCCACAAATTAATAAGAGGCAGTAATTTTAGCAAATCCTGATTTATTAAGCAATGATAAGTACCTGGAAATGTAAGAATTGAGTTGAGGCTTTAGAATATATCCAGGCCACCCACTCCACCAGAGCTAGAAGTTGAAATCTCTCTATTCTTAATACCCAGAGTGGCTGCCTTAAGTAATTAAATTATACATCAAACTTCAATAAAAATGATAACTCCAAATTTGGGTAAAAATTATTGACATTTTAAATTACCTCTTAAGAGGCAAAGCAGAACTTATACACTGGTCACTTTCCAATACTAATTTTAAGCACACATGTTTGTTCAACTTTATTTGTACAAAAATAGCATGTATATAATTTTCTGGCTTTTATATGGATGCCAATAAAACTTTGACGTACATACTTAAATCTTTTTATTGTTTAATAAACATTTAAATGTTGTTATTGGTGATGGACATCTCTGATTTGTATATGACCAAAGCTCTTTTAAACATTCTATCAAAATTGTGATGCTTTTCTTTTTGTGAAATATTCCTTTCAAAGTAAAACTGAACATTTAAAAAACAATGACAAAAAAATCTGTAAGACACCACCAGTAAATTGCTTACAAGAATATTCTGAGCTGTGTTAATTTATTTTCTAAAATTAATTATAACCTTTTCTTCCAGAAATTTTAATAATTTAATACAACTCTTCATGCTTACTTTAATCTGCAAGTATCATCTTCATATGACCTAAGAGTAAAACCTACCATTAAAAATTATTATAATTAATGAAAATGTTTTACTTATTAAACAGAAATAATGTTGTTGTCATTGCCAAAATAAATCCTCATTATGACTTGGCCAAAAGTGAAGAAGAAATTCACATAGAATATTCATGGAGAAAAACAAACCATCTCTGATACGGCAAATGTTATATACACTTACCAATCTAATAATCATACACCTAAAAGTGATTTATTATTACTTGCTAGGTTATTTAAAATGTCAATAATTTTTACCCAAATTTGGAGTTATCATTTTTATTGAAGTTTGATGTATAATTTAATTACTTTAATATTGAGCATAAGTTTAATAACCTAGAAACAATAGAACAGAAAATGATAGGCAAACTAAAAAATAAACACGAATATGTATGCAAAAATCTCACACAAAATTCTAGTAAACTAAGTCCAAAAATATTATTTAAAAAAAGATGATATACCACAATTAACTGGGATTTATCCTAGAGATGAATGTTGGCTTAACATCCAAAGTCAATTAATAAGATACCATTTATTGAAACAATAAAATGAAAATCACAATATCAGTACAATGGACTTAGAAAAATACTAAATGTATTAGGAATAGAAGGAAAGTTCCTCACTTCCTCAAGCGGATAAAAGGAATTATAAAAACTCCATAGCTAACATCTCACTTAATGGTCAAAGACCCGATGCTTCCCTCTTTTCTTCCCATCCATCAGGAAAAAGACCTAGTTGTCTATTCTTACTTTTTCTGCCTAACATTGTACTGGATGCTCTAGTTAGGTAAAAAAGAGAATAGTAGACATGCCTTTTGGAAAGGAAAAATTCAAACTATCATACAAAAATCATACAAAATCACTAATAAAAGAATGCCAACAATGAGTTTACCATGGTGGTAGGATGCAAGATCATTATACCAAAATTAGTTGCATCTCTGTACATTTGAAGTGAATGTGTAAAAAATGCATTCAAAATATAAAATGTTCTCATTAAAATGTAACTAAAAATAAGATACTCAGGAATAAGCTTAACAGAGAAATTACAAAACTTATACTCTGTAGATTACAAAATATTTTCAAGGTAATAAAGAAAATGTAAGTAAATAGAAAAATTATCATTCTCGTGTACCTGGAAGTTAAGATGGCAGTGCTCCTCAAACTGGTCTGTGGACTCACCACAATTCCCATGAGAAACAAGCTAAATTCTTTATAGAAATTGACGAACTCGTTCATGGAAAAATGCAAGAATAGGACAAGAAAAGAATTTAGTCTCTTACCTCACACCATATAAAGAAACAATAATTCAGAATGGATCAAATGCCTAAATGTAAGAATAAAAGCTATAAAACTCTTAGAATAACACATAGGGCTCAATATTTATGACTTTTGATTTGGCGAAAGGTTCATAGATTTACACCAAAATGAACAGCCACAGAAGAAAAAAAATGAATACATTGGACTTAATCAAAATTAAGAACATTTGTGCTTCCAAGGACAACATCAAGGAAGTGAAAAAACAGCTTAGAGAAGGGGAGAGCATATTTGCAAATAACATACCTAAAAAGAAAATTATAATGTGTGTGCATAATTGTATAACTCAATAATAAAAATATAGCATGACTTAAAAATAAACAAAAGATCTACGTAAACATATCTCATATAGACATAATCAGCGAGCATTTCAAAAGTTTCTCAACATCCTTATTCATCAAGGAAGTGCAAATCAAAATAACAGTGTGGGACCAATTCACTTCACATGCACTAGCGTCGCTAGAACCAAAAAGTCAGATAACAAGAATTATTGGCAAGAAAGTGGAAAAATCAAACACTCAAATACTGAAAAAGGGAATTTAAAATATTGCAGGTGTTACAGAAGACAGTTGAAAATTGAAAGTCATATAAAGGATTAAGTATAGAATTGCATTAGGAATTGTTAATTCCACCAGTACATATATACTTGAGAAAACAACATTTTCTTACAGAATCTTGTATATGAATATGACACAATAAACAGCATTGTCTAGTATAGCAAAAATGTGAAAATAAACCTGTAGATGGAAGAATAGCTATATGAAATGTAGCGTACCCATACGATAGAACACAATTCAAACATAAAAATTGAACTGGTGATATATAGTACAACATGGATAAATCTTTAGAGCATTATGCTAGGTGAAAGAAGCCAGGAGCAAACATCTCACATATTATATGACTGTATTCCTACAAAAGTCCCAAAGTGGAAAGTCCATGTACAGAGAAAGTATATAGATGTTTAGATCCAGGAGGAAAGGGTTTAAGAGGATAAAAGCTAAATATTACTGATTTTTCTTAGAGACAATATAAATATTCTAAATTTTACTATTGAGATAAATGCATACTACTGTTAATATACTTATAAACTTTAATGTACACACTATATGCACAAGTGTATGGAAAGTAAAGTAAGGTTTATCTCAACAAAGTTGTTTAAAAAGGAATTGAAAATGATCATTATAGGATGTAAGAATGTGTAGATATTGTTTGTGCCTATCTGTGTATAACTCTTTTTTCTTATCTGCATATATATATGTATATATATGTCTAAGTTTTTGTCTCTATATACTCATCAGTCTTTATTTTTCTATCTATGCACCTATCCACAAATCTCCTTCTTTTTTCCAGTTTAACTGCTACAATATAAGTACTTTGGTAGGACATTTTTTTCTTTCCTTTTTGAGGATAAAACATATTTGGGCAGGGAACATATTATGCTCAGATTACATACTTCTATTTATTTATAATGAATGTGTCATTTTAGGTAATAATGCAATGCACATTGCTACATAATTTAATTTCAACTTACTTAAAAATACAGAAATCAGCAAATAAATATTTATTATTGGCAATTGTTTTCTAAATTTACTCATTTAAATATATTTTAAATAAAAAATTAACAATTTGATAACTGTATAATTAGCATATAGATAAAGGTATCAATATTTCATCACATATAGGAATAAATACATTCAAATCATAGCTAAAAATTACATGTTATGGGTAAAAGTTACTACAGCCTGAAGTTTTTAAATACACATGAAATTAAAGTTGTCTTCCTATTTTAAGTAGAAATTGCCTTGGAAAGGTAATAAATAATATGCCCATTGGTTTATGTGTGTGTTCATTTAATTTATTAAATAAAATCATTACTTTGCTGTAAGTATTAGTATTTCTGATTTCAAAAGTCAATAAAATAGTACCGTGAAGATGTTCTATTAGTTCCAAAGCAGAAACCTTATTACTCATCTAAGGAAAACCTCCTGTTAATGAACAGAAATATTTCCTTGCACTCAGAATTATAGGACTACCAATAAGAGATAGTAGATAAGATGAAAGGCATGTGCAAAACTTCCAGAGATTTTTTTTTTTCTTCCTTCCTTTAATTTAGTGCTTTAATGCACAGCCTCAAAGAATTCTTCCTATCTTATTAAGGAGCATCAGTGAAGGTGTAATCAAAAGCTGGTATAATTGGGAAAACATTTGACCGAAGCTTTGACATTTAAAAACCATTCTAATTTGTTATAGGATTTCAGGAAATCTTGAATATGGTCAGGTTTCCCCCCCAATTATCTGTTAAGAGAAGATTTTTGGTCGCAATTTTTTCTCTGATATATACTTTAATTTTGTTTCTTAATTGTAGCCGCAGTACACTGGGACAAACGTGCTTAACAAAGCTACTGTCTTGCACAGGAACAAAAGAAGATGGATCACTTTCTCAGTAAAATTGTGAACTAGGGGAAAACCATCTAAAAAAGAAGATTTCCCTAACATGAGCAGCTCCAGAGCTCACTGATTTTTAATTCAGACAAAAAAGGCTTTCTAGCTTCCTTAAATTTCACATTTAATAGTTGATTATACCTTCCAGAGGGGGGAAAGAAACTCCTGAAGGTTACATTACCGGCCCAATTATTAAATCAAACTCATTTTTTTCCCTTTTAATGACAAAGTAAAGAATGTTCTCTTAAGAAATAGTTCAACAAAATTTGCAATCTGTCTTCTCATAATTGTTAGGAAAAGAAATCTATATCGAACGAAGAGTCTTCAAATGATTGGCAACTTCTCAAACAAGAAAAGTTATAAAGTCACAATGTCTCAGTAACTATTAATAAGAAATAATAGGGAATCCCCTTGTAGATTAATTATTAATTCTATGAGTATACAAAAAAAGAGAAACACCATACATCTTGTTTATGAAATTCTTAGTAAACTTTTAATAGCTAACAATTTCATACATTCAGATGTAAGTTATATTGTTTCTAGATTACTTATTACAATTTGGAAGTTCTATTTCTTTTCCTAATAGTTGTGAGAATAAATAACAATATTGTCCTCATACCAGGATTTCAATCTGAAATTATGAGACTTTTATAGTCTTCTATGTTAATTTGCAAGTACTCTTCATTTTTTAAAGGATCCCTATCTGAAATTGTGTTATGCTCAGATTTTACAACTTTATATTTAAAACCTGATTACCACCCCCAGAGCAAAGCTGCAACTTGAAGATGAAATGTTCAGTGCCATCACTGCTATTTTGAACAGTTTAACTGTATATAGTTTTAAAATCTCTCCTTGGCATGTAAGTTGAAACATAACATAGGGAAATATACAATTGGAAAACTAAGGCAGCAGTTATTCCTGAGAAAATATTTTAAAAGACTCTCATAAATCAAGTAGAAGACACCAACAACTCAGTAAAGAAAAAAGAAGTAGCAAAGCGAGTAAATGATAGTTTGCTAAAAAGGAAAGGCAAAAGCTTAAATCTTCCTGAAATCTGACCAAACATGCTGATAAGAAAAGAAACACATATTAAACTTCAGTGAGATGCCAATTTTTAGCTATCAGTTTTTTGAAGTACAAAATACTTTTTAAATTCAAGATATTGACAAGGTATAGAAATAATGCTGTCATACATTACTGAATTGTAGAATAAATTGGATAAAACACCCTTACAGGGCTTTTAGTAATAGCTTTCAAAATGAAATGCACACTTTATGTTTTTCCCAGCATGTCCCCCTTTAAGGATTCATCCTGATAACAAATGTGTATTTAAGCATAAAACCAAATAGACCAGCAACACTGGCAGCAATTGTCTGTCAGTAAAAACTGAGCTTAATCACAGAATTCCGCAAAATTAAATACAACATAGAATTTTTTCAAATGAGGGAAATGTCGTAATAGGTCGTGAGCTAAACATCTTACCATCAATTTGAAAAACAGTACAAATTGTCAACAGGACAAGGTAGTAATTATACAAATAATATCTGTTAAATAGTGAATATGTGTATAACCATAGATATACATGTTTGTGTTAACGAAATATAGTCACAACTTTTATTTATTTTTATTAAGTCCCATATACATAGATCATGAATATACTATGCATGTGTGGGATTCCATGTGTTGGTTTTTTGTAGAAATTGGAGTGGTTACATCCAATTAATTATCACAGCTTTCACAACTATTAAAAGTTAGATTATTTTGTTCCTAATACTTAAGCATATTCCTTAAAATGTGTCCCATTTCCGCTAATTATATGTTTCGTCTTAATACAATAAAAACATAATTGCTCCTTTTTAGAATTCATAGTGGGATTTTATTTGTTTGCTTGTTTTTTAATTTTATTGAGGTAGAAGTGACAAATAAAATTATCTAAAGTTAAGGTGTACATCTAGATATTTCGATATGCATTAGGAAATAATCACCACCATCAAGGTAATTACTATTTCCACCAACTCACATAGTTACCTTTTAATTTTTTTCCTTCCTTTTGGTGTTGAGAAATTTCTATCTATCCTCTTACCCATTTTTTCCTATCATTTGTTATTTCATTACTTTTATATGTGCTCCATATACATAATTTATCAAATTCTGAATTTTGACCTAGGAGGCAATTTCTGACATGTGTCTCATTATTTCCATCTCCTGGTTTTTATGAATGTGTGAAAATCTTTTCTTGTGTGTTGGCTGTCCCTAACTGAATTGCTCATAATAAAAAGAATATGGAAATGGTGTTTGGATGTCATTTTCAGGAATGAATTTTAAAAGATTTTGGCTTCCATGGTTTGGAGACTCTTTCCAGGTCTTTGATATCCAGTAAGAAACTAAGGCCCTCAATTCAACAACTCACAAGGAGCTAATTCTGCCAATGACTGTGTTAGTCGCAGGTGGACACATTGGAAACGTGTCCTTCCTTAGTCAACCCTTCACATGAGATCTCAGATCTAGGAAAGACAGCTTATTTCCAAATTTTTGACATATTCAAAGGAGATGATATAGCTAGGTCATGTTCAGAGATTCTTTACTCACCAAAAAACTGTGAGATAATAAATGTGTGTTGTTTTAAGCCATTAAATTTTAGAGGAATTAGTGATTTAGTAATAGAAAAGTAACATGGGTCACATATTAAAAATTAACATTTGGACAAAGACAAATATAATCATGAAAAAATATAATTCTGAAGTATGTGAATACATTTAAAATTGTAATAAAATATATCACTTTAATAGTGTTATTAAAATGCAATTGGAAATTTAAAAGCTTGACATCATTTTCCAGAAACAAATGCATCCTCATTTTAAATTGCCGTTTTAAGTTGCTCTTGTAATCACTACCCTGTACATTTGGAATAATAAATATTAAGAGTATAAGTTATTTAGGTCACAGCCTCTCAAAATGTGATCTATGTACCAGCAGCATGAAATGGGGGAGCATATTAGAAGTGCAAATTTTGGTCCTTATCCTAAACCTAATGAATCAGAAATTCTAAAGGTGAGGACTAGTATAGGTTTAACACATATTTCTGGTGATTCTGACATGAAACACACCCTACTTTTTACATTTTTCTGCTGAATTTGCCCTTGTTCACTCACGAAGTTTCATTGAGCTAGTTAATGGACGGTCTGGTGGGACTCAGATGGCCTTACTCACCAGTGGGGCCTCCATAGGAATGGCTCAAGGCTGAAATTAACTCTCTCCACCCCTGATACCTCAACATTAAAGTGTGACCTATACATCTTTACAGTGTCTGATTTATAAGAGAGAAACAATGGAAATAACTGGGCTCTTACAGATGAATCTTTTGGGGCACTGTATGGAGAAATAAAGTCACAGGACCATCCAGATTTAAGCAAGGGAAGATTAATAGCATATACTTCGAGACAAGAAGGGTTGCATGTACATACAAAGATGGGAGACTTTGTGGGTTTCCTATCTTTAAAGATACTACTGCAGAATTTATTGTAACAGAGGATGAATGTCTCACATCATCAGTTAAATAACCCACCCAGAAATGACACACATCTCTTCCCTCGTATTTCATTAGCTGGAACCCCTGCTTGCCACTACCCAATTTCAAGGGATAGGGGATGCAATTGGGGCTACCTTGAGATTGGTGAAGGATGGCAATGTTTCCTCTGCCAGAAAGACACACATATGAGGAGAGTATTGATGACGATCATGATGTAGCTGCAAATTCTTTTTTTATTTCTTCCTCTTTTCTTCCTTGGTTGTAACTTACTAAGACAATGACATAGCTATCATTTAACTCTTAGACTTGAAGATTTGGTTGCCGGGAATAATACTTTGTTTAAAGGTCTATAAAGAGAAGTATTGGTATTTAATTGAAGATTCATAAGGAAAATCATGGTGTACTGCCTTAAAACATTTTTTCTGAATTTTTAAAGACATATTAGAAATGATACTTTTTCACATTCTATGTGATTTGTACAATCTCTTGAAAAATGAATTTCCTGAAGTATAGCTACAAAAATGACGTTACAGAAATAAATATACGATTTGCATGAAAAAAAGAGTCTCAGAATTTCCATATTCTTTTTGGTTTTCATTTCAAGCACACTGACAACAGCATCTCTGAAGTAGTGGAAAGAGAGGACAGTCCTGAGGGGAAATGTTATATAAGAAACACGTGACTAGTTTGCATTCCCACCAACAGTGTAGAAGTGTTCCCCTTTCTCCACATCCACGCCAACATCTCTGGTTTGGGGATTTTGTTATGTGGGCTCATCTTACTGGAGTTAGATGATATCTCAAAGTAGTTTTGATTTGCATTTCTCTTATCATTAAGGATGGTGAGCATTTTTTCATGTGTCTGTAGGCCATCCTGACATGGGATCACTTGCCCTTTTGTTGCCAATACGCTTGCGTTTTATGTGTATTCTGGTTATTAAACGTTTGTCTGAGGCATAACCTGCAAATATTTTCTCCCTTTCTGAGGGCTGTCTACCTGTTACAGTTACTGTGTTCTTAGCAGTGCAGAAGCTTTTTAGTTTGATCAGGTCCCAGTAGTGTATTTTTGATACTGCTTCAATTGCCTGGGGAGTCCTCCTCATAAAAAGTTCACCCAGGCCGATTCCTTCAAGAGTTTTCCCTGCACTTTCTTCTAATATTTTTATAGTTTCATGCCTTAAGTTTAAATCTTTGATCCAGTGAGAGTCTATCTTGGTTAATGGTGAAAGGTGTGGGTCCAGTTTCAGTCTTCTACAGGTCGCCAGCCAGTTCACCCAGCATCATTTGTTAAATAGGGAATCTTTTCCCCACTGAATGTTTTTAATTGGCTTGTCAAAGATCAAATAGCGTAAGTAGCTGGGTTCATCTCTTGGTTCTCTATTCTGTTCCATACATCTATCTCTCTGTTTTTGTGCCAGTACCATGCTCTTTTGATCATTATCAATTTATAGTACAGTCTCAGATCTGGTAGCGTGATTCCTCCTGCCTTGTTTTTATTTGGGAGTAATGTCTTGGCTATTCAAGGTTTTTTCTGATTCCATATAAAATGAAGTATTGTTTTTTCGAGGTCTTTAAAATATGACAATGGAGCTTTAATAGGAATTGCATTAAAATTGTATATTGCTTTGGG
>CAUYRH010092550.1:0-39694 GCA_963574655.1 Perodicticus potto | reverse complement strand
CCTTAAAGAAAGATGGAGACTTTACCTCTTTCATGTTTACATGGATGAAGCTGGAACATATTCTTCTTAGCAAAGTATCTCAAGAATGGAAGAAAAAGTATCCAATGTACTCAGCCCTACTATGAAGCTAATTTATAGCTCTCATATGAAGGGTATAATCCAACTCTAGCACAAGAATATGGGGAAAGGGGCAAGGATATGGAAGGGAAGGGGAAGGCTGGGGTGGAGGGAGGGTAATTGGTGGGGCCACACCTACGGTGCATCTTAGAAGGGTACAGGCGAACCTTACTAAATGCAGAATACAAATGTCTTCATATAATAACTGAGAAAATGTCAGGAAGGCTATGGTAATCAGTTTAATGAAAATAGTTAAGATTGTATATGAAACCAGCACATTGTACCCCTTGATTGCACTATTGTACACAGCTATGATTTAATAATAAAGACAATAAAATTTTAAAAATTAAAAAAAAGAAGAAGAAGAAGCAGCAACTCAGTTCTAATCTCTAAGTAGAAAAATCCAAAGTCTCATTCCTAAAGAAATCATGTGATTTCTAGAATGGATATTAAGATTTTAAATAAAACCTTCCTCTCTGGCAATTATAATATACTTACCTTGAATTCAAGTCTCATCTCTTATGTACCTTATTGATAAATATGATCATACTTCCTACCCATGACAAAGGTTCTTTGCACAACAGACAAAATTATTCCACAATAAACAAAGCTCCCAACACCTACGCTACTGTCCTTCATTCTTATATACAAAAAGAAAGCATCACCAGACATGAGAAAATCCAATAGAATGAATAAGAAAGGCCAATTGACTCCTAAATAGAGAACATAAAATAATATAGAAAATTACGGATAACTTCTAAGAGAGGAATTCAATATATTGGAGATTTTAAAAGTTATTATATATTAGAATTAAAACAAGAATTCAATAGAAAAAAATCAGGGAATACAAAAGAATTCTTCAAGATTAATAACAATTCAAAAAAATCTCAATGGAGTGACAGGATGATAAAATCAAATAGCTACATTAGGATACAAGTAGAGAAGTGGAAATAAAGAGACAACATTGGTGAAGAGTTATGTGTTTCAAGCAATATTGTAAACATGCATAAATTAAATGAGTTAAAACATGAAAGATGTTTATAGTAGCACTTGGCATATATTTCTTATTGACAGATAAGAAAATCATTAATTTATTAAGGCACAGAAAGAGGCAGACCTTAGATTCAAACTGAGTGAGTTTGAGCATCAAAACCTCTGCCCTTAACTACTGTGTTCAAAAGGTGAAACACGTGAGGGAAAATATATGAGCGGGAGAAGTAATTGGAAAGTACAATACCAGCCAGTAGAGGCTATTCAAATATAAGTAGATAAAAATTATTGAAGGAAGGAAATTATCATAGAAATAAAGAAGATTGCTCTAACGTGTAGAAGGAAATGTGTTTTCAGGTTTAAAAGGACTAAGAAGTGCTAGGAAGATGATAAAAATAATGTCCTGGGTTTGGAAAAATTCTCATTTACTTGAAACTTCAAGGATAATAAGAAAATCCTAGAAAAAAATCTATAAAGAAAAACATATTAAGTAAATAAACAAGTTGCCTATAAAAGGATCAGTTGCACAACAGAATTATTCATCTGCTTTCCTTGGTGCTAGAAGAAAATAGAGCAGTGCCTTCAAAGTATGAATAATATTATTTTAATCCCAGAATTGTATAATTTGACAAATTATCAATCAAATGTGATATCAGAGCAAAATATCTTTTAAATGTATCTGAACTCAGACAATTTGCCTCATGGTTTTTGGAGCATCTCTAACAAAATAAGTTAGAATATAAAAAAAGAGAAAGAATAAATGTTCAGACAATAGGGGTCTAACCCAGGAAGACAGTCAAAGAGATTTTCTGAATGGCAGCTGTGCAGCAGGCCTAGAGAACATCCATTCTTCAGTGAAGCAGAAGGACAAAGTACTTTTGAAATAATGTCTCTTGGGAAAATTCCAGAACAGAAAACATTGAGATTCCAGATTAACTTGAGAATATGCTAAAGGCACATTATTCTTATTTGTCAACACTGAAAATCCAAAGGCAATTAGAAATTCTGAAAAAAAAAAAAAAAACGGATGTGAAGGTTGTAACATAAATGTAAAGTATCTTACAATTTCCTAACATATGTGATTTTCTTATGCTATTGATTTCTAACAAAATGGCATTGCTATCAGAGAATCTACTCTAAATTATGGCAAAATATATTTGATGAGATTTATTTCTCGATCCATTTGTGGTTAACTTTTAAAAAGCTTCCCTGTATGCTTAGAAACAATGCTATGTCACTAGTTAGCTACACTGTCACTTTTGTGTTCATAAGGTCAAAATTCATAATCAAGCTTTTTAATTCTTTTCTAGAAATTGCTAAACGTAGTTAAAATCTTCAGATTTTATTGATCTATTTCTCTTTTTTCTCAAATATATCTTATTTTGAGATCATGTAATAGTTTCACTTACATCTCTGAGACTCCAAATAAAGTACAGTGGCTCTTTCTACTTCCCTCTCTATTCTCTTTTCTTATCTGTATTTTCTACCGTTCTGTCTTTCTGTTTCAATCTGTCTGTCCATCTTTTTATTCACTACTTCTCTCTTCAACTAGGCCCAATATGACGTAAACTATACTCACGAAATTATTTCAGTTATTATTATGTTCAGATCCCAAATGTTTATTCCCTACTTATTCTGCTCTCTAATTTATTTTCTACACTCCAGTTTCCTGTGTTTTTTGTAACTTTCGCTGTGTTTCTTTACGCATAGTTAAGGAGTTTGAGCTTCATGATTCCAGTATCTATGAAGTCTGACAATTAAGTTCACAAACTTGCCACCCTGCACTTACATTGGCAGCACTGCAGAAACAACTTGGTAAGGTTTCATAATCTTGCTGTATCAGTGCCCCACAGCTGTGTTTGTGTTGACGTTTGGTGGTGTCTTGCCGAGTGGCATTCATTATTGTTGTTACATGTTTTTGTGTGCTTTGGGGAGAATGTCAGAGCTTGAATTAGATCAACAAACAAACATTTATAAATTTCTTGTTAAACATGGCAAGAGTGGAAGTGAAATCAGGGACATCTTAGTTTAAGTTTATGGAAATGATGCCATGAAGAACATGGCAGTGTACAAATGGATTAAACCTTTTTCCAAAGGGAGAGAAAGTTTCACTGATGAAGAGAGATTAGGGCAGCGAATAACAAACAGAACTAACAAAAACATTGCAAAAATTCATCAAATTGAGCATCAAAATTGTCGCCTGAATATTTTGAGAAGCATAACAGACAAAGTGAACATCTATAGAAAAACAGGAAAATCTTAACTGAAAGTCTTAGCCAAGAAATCAGGGCTCTTCCAATACGACAATGTACCAGCTCATACGGCACTGTCTGTGAAGGAGGTTTTAGCTAGTAAACAAATAATTTTATTGGAACAATATCCCTATTCACCTAATCTGCCACCAGATGACATTTTTATGTACATACAGATAAAGGAAATATTCTAGGAAGACATTTATATGACAATCAGGTCATCGAAGCTAATACAACAATAGCTTTGATGACCATTCCAGAAAGAGTTTCAAAATTGCTTTGTAAGGTGGACTGGGTGCTAGCATTGGTGCATAGCTTCCCAAGGGGAGTACTTCAAAGAGATCACTGTAATATTCAGCAATGTGGTATGTAACCTTTTTTCTAGTGTGAGTTGTTGAAATGTCAGACCTCATGAAGTCTATATGACTCTTTCCCTTTCTCTGTGGTTTCTACTAATTATTGTTCATGGTGTTTTAGTCTCTAGAATGTGCCATTAAATTTGACTGTGTCTAATTTTATTTTAAAATTAGAGTAGAACCTCCATAGTTGACCACCTCTCTACGTTGACCACCTCCTAAAGTTGAACTAATTTTCATAGAGTGGACATGCACCACACATACGTATCAGTACACCAGGCCCCGGTCCTTCTGATGACCACCTCCATATGTTGACCAATTTGTTTCAATCCCTTGAGTGCTTAGCTTATAGAGGTTCTACTGTGTTTGCAGGAATAATTTGAAGCCTGAGATTGATCACTTCTTCCAGATACTTTTTTTGTTTGTTTTATTTTATTTTGCTTTGACAAGGACTTTCCCCCAGTTTGGGATCAGTTTAATCAATAGGGTTTCCCTGGACCACCTAGTAATGGAGAGCCAGGCTGCGAGTCTACTTCCAAAGGTTACTCATACCTAAGGATAGAAACTTTGCTATCCTTGCTGAAAGGACAGGTGGCTTTACAGATCTCCCTGTCCTTGATGGGCCATAGGAATTGACTTTTGATTCCTAGTAGTTCTGTGTAGTTGCCAAAACACAGGCAAATTTGATAGTTTATTTTCTGAATTAAAAAAAAAAAAAACAATAACTCTAGAGCAAAGCAGCTTTATGTGTTGGATCAATTGTTCTGGGTTCTTAACTTCTTCAAGATTTTGGCCCAATATTTCCTTACTATATTCTGAGTTCTTTGATGCTTTTAAGAATATTTGAACATATTTCATCTAACATTTTGGTTGTCCTCAGTAGGATGAAAAGTCTAAATTATCCTGCCAAACTTTCCCTAATGCTTAACCTATTTGTGTTTCATTGCTGGTATTTCTGTTATCTAATAGCACTCCCTCCATTTAGACAGTTTTTAAAATGTTCTATGACTATGTCATATGGAAAGAATGGGTAGCATAATGCAAGGAAAGATAAGGCCACTGTTTACTTTTGCATTTTAGCCCTCAGAAGGACAAACATGCATTAGTTTTGGTAGATTACGCATTAAAAACCAAAACGGCTCACATTAAATCGAAAAAGTCAGTCAGTCAGTGGGAAAGCTAAACCAAGTGAGATCCTAGTCGATGTACCTTTCAAAGGTCCTCTGGAACTTGCAAAACCTCCCTGCTGCTGAAGCAAATACTCAAATTCTGAAAACAAGAAAGTTGTATAAGAATTCCAGAAACATCATATAGGTTTCCAAACAAACAATGCCCAGTAAAGCAGTAAGGTTATATAGAGTCCCACTCAAAACCACAAAGATAAATCACAATTAAAAAACATCAGAGCAGAAAGATTCAGGTGATGAGTCTAGACAATGCCCTGAAACAGCTTCCTAAAGTCTCACATGAATATGTTTTAATCCCTTGGCAGTCCACTGAGGTCCATGCCTCTTCATATTTCAAAGGGGTCATGAGTGACTTTGTGCATCCTAATCAATGGCCCATAATCCCAAAGTGGGCTGAAGAAAAAAATTATTTCATGCGACCCAAAGGATTGGAAAAGTTACTGTGTTGGGTGCGCAGAGATTGTTAGAATAAGACTCAATAGTGCAGTGGTCTGCAGGCATTGATGACCAAGCACCAGGTAAAATGACATCTGTTTCAACCAGGGCCAAAATGAGCGGATCCTTTATGCCTCCAACAAACTAAGAGATCTCTTACAATTTAGAAACAAGTTCAATACTTTTGTTAAAATACAGATCATAGAGAACTAGGCAATCAGCGTTTATACTTGCTCATATCTTTGATCTGTCTTTGATCTGTCTCTCCTTCCACATACCTGTGCTGTCCTGGTTTCCTAGGGCTCCCTTAACAAAGTACCACAAACTGGCTTACACAATAGAAATTTATTGCTTCCCAGGTCTGCAGGGGGAGAGTTCTGAGACCAGAGTAACGGCATAGTTGGTTTCTTCTGAGATTTTTGAAAGAGAATCTGTCCCATGCCTCTTTCCTAGCTTCTGGTAGTTTGCTGGTAATCTTTGGCATTCGTGGTTTAAAAATGCTTGCCCTCAATCCGATCTTTGCCTTTATGAAATTCTTCGTGTATCTCCTTATGCATTTTTCTTCCTGTGCATATTTTCTTCTTTTTTAAAAGGTCACTAGTCACACTGGATTAGGATCCACCCTAACAATCTCATTTTAATTTCATTAATTCAGTAAACACCCAAACAAGGTCACATTCCATTCTGATGTACTGGGGATTAGAACTTCAGTGCATCTTTTTAGGGGGACACAATTCAACCCACAATATGTAGCATTCCCCATTTTCACCCCAACATTTCCTGCCACATCCTTTCTGGTCTTCATATCAGAAGCAGGGTGAGGGCATCAATTTGACACTTTCTTTGGTAAAAGAGGAGGCTGAAATTAAAATTTTGAAGTTTTCATTTCTTAAAGCCAGGCACAATATACCCAATACAAATGGTTGTAATCCAATGATATAATTTTCTTTCCCCTAACAACTTTTTTCTTTTTTTTTAGAGACAGTGTCTTACTTTATCAACCTCTGTAGAGTGCCGTGGCATCACACAGTTCACAACAACCTCCAACTCCTGGGCTTAGGCAATTCTCTTGCCTCAGCCTCCCAAGTGGCTGGGACTACAGGTACCTACCACAACACTGGCTATTTTTCTGTTACATTTGGCTGGGGCCGGTTTTGAACCCACCACCCTCAGTATATGGGGCCGGCGCCCTACTCATTGAGGCATAGGTGCTGTCCATCCCCTAACAACTTTTTAAAAATAAAAAAAAAGAAGTGAATTTAGAGACTTCATATTGTTAAGATTGCTTAAATACTCAATTTAAGTTGAATAGGATCAACTGATTGTTTCCCCATCAAAAACATTTAAAATCTATGGAAGATAAATTTCTTTTGGTCATTATTCCCACTTCAGTTTGTTCCAATGAGAAAAAAAAAAAAGGGAAAAATCTAGAGTTAATAAGACTGTATATATAGCTGAACTATAGCAGATCAATGTTGGCTACTAAAGGCAGTGATGGGAACATTGGGGAGAAAGTTCTGGATCCTTAGTAGAGTATTAAAGAACAGGTTTCATTGGAATTAGAAAAGATGTTCATTACTCAGCTACCTCCTGAAAAATGAAAGTTGGTTAACTTCTTTTTCATAAAACTCCCCTATGTCGACAACTGAATGCCCAGAATTTATATAAAGAGAAAATAACTCTTCAAAATGTTGCTTTATATCTATCCGTCTCACCCACAAGCAATGCAATTTTAACCATGTTACCTATCAAGAAAAGAAATCTTGACTTACTTATTTTATGCTATGTATCTCCTTTATCGTACATATTCAAAACCTAGCACACAGCTGGCCTTAAACAAATCATTTAAATGAAATGTATACATGCATGAGTAAGCTTTTCATCATTTAAAATTTTTACCCTTAGTTCCACCTTGTAACTCTTCTGTAGCAAACTTCTTAATTAGCTCTAATTTTGAGATTAATTTTCTATTTTTCCTAATTCAGTTTTTATTGTGTCTTTTAACTAGTTTAAAGGGCTTTAAAAAGAGGAAAAATATATAAAACAATTCCAATTTGAGAGGAAAAAAAGGACAATAAGTGGAGGTAGTGTTATTTTTAATGTGCTTTACTCAAAATTATATGCTCTGTTTACTGCAGAAAAAGAGCAAACAATGAAATATTTTAGTTTATTTTGTTTTGTTTTTAAATACAGAGCTAGATAAAATATTTGTAATCTTGAAGAACTGTTTTGTATACAGGGATGCTTGTAAGATAGATCAGTTAATATCCCTTTTATAAACATTAAATCAACCAAAAATATATACTTCCCAAGCTTTTGAACCTCATAGCATGCCCAGTAAAATTATTTCTAGAACAATGAGTCAATATCCCAGGCTCTAAGATGTTTTAGGCCAGGTGTTAGCATGAACCAAATCCGGCAGCTGCTCATTTTTGTCAATAAAATGTTACTGGAAAGCCGCCACATCTGTCTGTTTATGTATTGTCTATGGTTGCTTTGGTGCTAAAAGAGCAGAGTTAGTAGTTGTGACAGAGGCCATGTGACCTAAAAGCCTAAATGTGTACTATCTAGCCAGTTACAGAAATGGTTAGCTGCTCTCTGCTACAAACAATAGTACATGCCCTGAACTAATTTTCTCCCTTTTGTAGACAAGTCCAATCACAAATCGATTTCATCTAAATGGCTGGTTTTGTTTCACCATATATAGACATGGAAAATACCCATCTTGATTAAATTTTTTGGTGAGTGTGAAGTTATTTGTCTGTTGGAATGCAGCTTATCTTAGTTGCCATCTAGCAAACAGTGTAAGTTTCTTTCAACGCAAGAATACAATTTACTAGAGGTCTCCAAATCCTTTCAGCGAGTCATTCTTAGAAATATGCTTGCCTTTGACACTCATGGCTTTGCTCTCATTGTAAGCAGAAGTAAGAAAATCAAGTTATGATGGGTTTATTTTACTCTGACACAAGGTAAAAATTAAAGTTGTAATCTTATGCTTATGCCCTTTCCTTTCTGTTCCACTCTCTAGCTTGCTCTTTGTCATTTTCGAGCTATCAATACCAAATGTTCTCATTTTCTTACCACGTACTTTCATATATCCACTTTGGAAAAAAAGTAATATATTCCATCGTTCCCATATTACTGGATATGTTCTGCTAGCCTGTCTTTCCTCCTGCACATAAAGAGTAAAATAATTTTTTTCTTTTTTTTTTACTTTTTAAAGCAACTAAGTTGAAATCAATCTGCTCAACTGGCCTCAAATAATATTTCATTTTAGGCTACACATAGAAATTTGTGATTTCTTTATCTACAAATCACCACAAAACTGATTGTCTCCTTCTTAGTAGAACTGTAACAAGTTATAGTAGTACTGAGAATTTCAGACAACTTCCATATCAGTGTCCACTCTTTATTCCTTAAACTTTGGTATGGAAAACTACTTTTGAATTGTATTAAGAAAAATATATTGCTAGAATATTCCCTCTCCACTGTCCCCAGAAGAGACAGATGCACCAAGGCTTATTGTATTAGTTTATGCTCACAGGAACATGCACGCAGGGAGATGCAGTGAAGGGGGAAGCATCTCAGTTGGGGCAAGTTTGAGCATGAGTCTGGGGCAAATTGGGGCAAAATCCATCCTAATGTAACAGGACAGAGGTCAAAGGCTGGCCATGGACTCTGAGCTATAAACTGTGGAGAAGATAAGGGTGAGAAGCATATTCAAGACTTGTTAGAACGTAAAGACTCAAGATCACAGGGACTTTCAAGTTCCAAAGGAAGATTACTTGATAAAGACGGTAAACGTCAGTGACCGAAGACCTAGCCTCTTCCCAATTTTTCTTGCAACAGGAGGTCGGAAGACTTGTAAAATTCTATATAACCTAGGAAGGAATCTCTGAAGTATTGGAGATGGAGATTCCTACCAGATTGGCCCTGGTGCAGAATGATTTAGAGAAGAAAAAAAAGAAGAAATGTTCTAGGTTAAAACTACTATGTCATACATTTTGAACCCCAAATGGATTAAATTTCAAGGATAAATTTACCAACAATGCAACAAAAAAATCTGATTTGGTAACAAATAAAAACTATGCCTATGCAATCTAATCAATTTTAGCTTACTTATCCACTTATATCTAAATATAGTACTCAATAAAAGTAATTACCTTTTTTCAGATTTGTGGTGCTTCTTATACTTAATCTGTTTCCCTTCCCACATTTGTTTGCTTTTTATTCTGAATTGTACTATTTTGTGGGTTGTTTTGTTTAACTTATACTTTTCCTTAAATCCTGCCAAAAAGCTGAATATGAACACTAAAGGATGGTTTGATACAAATTATTTAGATTCATGTTTCCCTAGAATTAATTTCCTTCTAACTAATCTAATCCATTATAATATAGAAAAATGTTATACCTCCAAGGTGCTTCATGGAGCTATAACTGAAGTGCTTTTCCATTGTTAATATTTTGTGTAGTAGAAATGAAATAGAATTTGTTCATTAAGTAATTTTTAAAAAAAACAAAATGGTTGACTTATGTAGACTGGCTAAGCTAGTTTGCAATAATAGTATAATTTATCAAATTTATTTATTTGTGTCTATTGAAAGTCTTTAATTTAGAAGCATTTCTAAGGAAAAAAATATGATGCATGTATAGACGATGTAAAAGAGTTAAAAAGTCATAATGTTTCACTATTTTTGTTTTAGCTTAATTTGTAAAAATGAAAAAAAATTACAGATACAACCAGGTATCATTATACTTATCTATTTCTCTTCTTTCTTGCTTTTTTTCCTTAAAGGTAGGCACTCTTATAAGGCATATATCATTTTCATAAATACGCCTGTACTTTTACTACATACATCTTTATCCACAGCAATGTATGAAATTATTTGACGTAGACATAACATTAACGGCACTTTGATGCTTATAGTGCATTATATATTTCTTTTGTAGCAAAAAATGGAATATATCACATATTATTATATTATATGATATAATATATAACCTATGGTTGTATTATAAGATTATTTTAAGGATTAGGATTATAACTAAAACAGTTTCTCAAGAGTTGGAGTTGCTTTATCGATGTTTAAAAAAATTCACTTTCAATTTTGAAATAAGGTTAAATTCACTTAAAGGTTATAACAAATAGCACAGAAATATCTCTGTACCCTTGTCACAGAATTCTCCAATGATAACATCTTGCAAAATTATAGCATGATTATAATCAACATTGATACACTCCACTCATCTTATTTAGATTTTTCCAATTTTACTTATAATAATTAGTGTTTGTTTAGTTCTGTGCAATTTTACAATATGTTAGGTTTATGTATCTATCACCATAGTCAAGATACAAAATGGTTCTATTACCATTAGATTACTAATAATCCATTACATGGATTGCCTAGATTGCTCTTTTATAAACACATCTCTATCCCTCCTATTGAGTCTCTAAACTGAAACGACCAGTCTTTTCTCCCCTCTATAGTTTCATCATTTCAAAAATGAACATGTAACAATTGGGGATTGGGTGTTTTCACTCAGACTGTCTTCCTACAAGCTTCATGTTTCAGATTTCACATTTATTGATATATTGTGTTTTTTAATGTATCATTTACTATAATTTTCTAAATGATTTCTCTGGAATCTATACAAAATCACAGCTACTGGTATCACCTATCAATATTACCACTGGAAACTTTATTTTGACATATATTATTTTGCCCTACCTACTGTTAAATATCATTGTCTTTAGTACTAAACAGTATTTTAATTTTTGTTTTAATAATTAGATTTAGAAAACTCCTGAGGAAAAATATCTTGTGTTTACCACATATTTCTGCTCTTTTCGTTATTCTTTATTCATAATGATCAAAGTTTCCCTCATCATTTCCTTTCTTTTTAAAAACATCTTTTAATCATTCATTACAGGTATATCTAATAATGAAAAATTCTCCTAGTTTCCCTTCATTTTAGAATACCTCTATTTTTCCTTCATTCCTGAAAGATTGCTTCATTGGTTATGGAATTCGAAGTGACAGTTTTCTAATTCCACTACTTGAAAAATGTGTCAGTTCCTTCTGACATCCATGGTTTCAAATAAGAAATCTGCTGTCATTTAAACTGGTATTTCCCTGATAGGGAGTGTGCTCTTCCTCCCATACTGCCTTTCAAGACTTTCTTCCCCCATTTATAGAAGTTTAGTAATTGTGTGTCTTGGAATCAATTTCTCTGGATCTTTTCCATTGAGCTTTACTCACTTCTTGAATCTCTAGCCTATGACTTTGGTGGAATTAGGTAAGTTTTTAGGAATTGCTTATTCATAGACATTTTCAACTCCACCCTCTCTCTTCTCCTTATGGGACATCAGTATGAATGTGGAATAAGTACCCGAGGCTCTATCAATTTTTTAGTCTACTTCTTTCTACTGTTCAGGTTAAGTAAGTTTTATTAATTTGTTCTCAACCTCACTAATGTCTTCTATTAACTCTATTGATAAACCTGTTTTGATATTTTAATCCCTATTACTGTATTTTTTAGTTCTATAATTTATATTTGCTGCTGCTAAAAATAACTTACAAAAGTTAAAAATAAATAAAAATAGCTTTCATTTCTTTATGGTATTTTTCTACACTTTGTTTTACTCTGTTTTCTTATTTTTTTTTTTTCTATTTTTCTATTACTTGTTTCTAACGCATTTTTAATTTATGGTTGAAGCACATTTATAATGACTGCTTTAAAATCCTTGTTAGATAATTCCAACATCTGATTCATCTTGGTGCTGATATCAATTGATATATTTTTCATGCATAATGAAATTGACATACAGCATGTGATTTTCTATTATATCCTGACATTTTGGCTAATATGTAAGATTTTGAGTGTTATTAATTTTTTTTACTTCACAGTCAGACACCCTGTTTAGGCTTTGTACAGAGGTCTTGGCCTATTTCATAGAGTGTGAATTAAAGGACAATTTTATTTTCTAAGCTTTTCTGATACTCTCTTGGTCTGCTTGGGTCCTTCTGAAAATCCCAATTGTCTTACTCTGTTTGTGCTGCTATCACAAAATACCATAGACTGGATGGCTTATAAATAACATAAATATATTTCTTACACTTCTGAAAGCTGGGAAGTCCAAGATCAAGGCACCAGCAGATGTGGTGTTGGGTGAGGACCTAATTCTGTTTCATAGATGATACCTTCTACCTCTATCCTAACATGGTGAAAGGGACTTAACCTTCTATAATCTCTTTTAAAATGGCACTAATACCATTCGTGAGGGCAAAGCCCTTATGAACTTATCACCTTCCAAAGACTGAACTTCCTAATTTCATCATTAGGAAATTCAATTTTAGCATAATATTTTGGGAAGCACACAAACATGTGAACTATAATCCCTACAACACACTTTGATGCTTCCTGAGGGGCCAGAAGAGCCTCCTTGAACCAGAAATCCTGGCACCTATAGGTGGGGAATGGAAGTATAGCAGACATCTCAGGTTAGGCACTTGTGGTGGGAACATTGTCAATGGCTTGCTTTCCAACATCTGCATGTGGTAAGAAAAATTCCTGGAGAGACGCAGAAGTCCTAGGCCAGGGGCTTAATGTTGCAGGATTCCCCTAACTGGTGCCACCTGGCTCCTCGAGATTGGGAAAGACATTTAGCAGCTCATGAAGAAGAAGAGGCCTCCTGGGCAGGGCACTTGTGGAAGAATATTTTCCACTAGACCCACCCGCATGTCCTGGAGGAAGGAAGTCTTAGGCCCCCTGGTGAAAGAGAGTACTTTCTGCTGCTTCTTAGTGTCAGTGTAACTCCTCCCGACCCTGAGCTCGCCTAGTATTGTTTTCAGGTCTTCCTCACAATCCACAGGGGAAATGAGACTACCTGCACCACCTTTTGCTTTTAGGGGGGACAGAGATACATTAGGCACAGGTCATGTTTCTTATTCAGTAGACAGTGATACGCTGTCCTGCTGCTATGTTGTCCCCCAATCCAAGGGTCCCTAAACCTGTTTACTCATTTTACATTTGTCAGTCTTCCTCTTGCATTATTTCCAGAGTTTAGTTATACTCCTTGAAGTGAACAAGTGGACCAGGAGCCATATTGTCTAGAACAGAACATAGAGATGGTTTCTACACACAAAAAAAGTTAATCTGAACAAGAATTGAGAATTTCGTTTTTTAAATTTCTTACTAAAATTTTCTTTAAAAATAAGTATTCCCATAATTTGCTACATGAAATCTTTTTAATATCTGAAGCTTAGAGCCTGCACTGACATATTCTTAGAAATACCACCTTTTGATCACAGGTGTCAACAGATCATTTGTTCTGTTAACAATGCTTTTGATGTGATAACTATGGGAGCTGACTTGACTCATACCCATAAACCTCTAGTTAGGAACTAGTGTTTTACCCTGAGTGTATAACCATTTATCATAAAAAACAACTAAAAGGAAAGCCTCTACGAAATTTACATAACTTACTCTTAGTATGAAGCTTTGTAAAATGATGAGGTATTAAAGCTCAGGACTACAGAAAAGTACAAAACTGCAGTTTTAATTTATAGTGGAATAGATTTCAAATCCCAGATGACTGAAACCAAGGTATTCGATCAGCAATTCAAAAGTACTTATGAGGAGCCTGCTATACTCAGAGACTGAGCCATGTCTCTACCAGTGGGAGGACTGGTAGGATGAGGTTGAGGGTGGTTGACTCAAATCTACGAAGGAGGAGATCTCCTAATAAATAATTACAATACAATGTGGTAAATTTTATAAGAGACACGTGTAAAATGCTACTGAAGCACAGAGGAGTATCTAAGTAACAGACCCTTGGCAAGAGTCACATCAGATACTACGCATATGAGTATTAATTAGAAAACCAAAGATAGAAATGAATCAAACTCCTTAACCATAAAATTAGTGAAAACATAGTCCAGGAAGTTCCTAGGAGTCTCAAGTCACCAGGTAATTGGAAAATACAGTTGTATCATCAAGATTTTTTACAATAAAAAACAGCTGTCTTTCCTTAGATACTTTTGAGACAAGATCGGGCTCATTCAGGGTGGTATGGCCACAGACCTTGGATGCTTTTCAAACATGCCTTTTATTGATTCTAGAGTTGGGGCAAAACATATATAAGATGAGCATGCATGGAGTGTCCTGTAGTGTAAGAAATTCAGGAAGGGCTCAAAAAAACCTACAATGATAAAGGTGTGTCAAAGTCACATAGGATCCAACTCAAAGAGCTTCCAATGGCCAAATCTGGAACAATTTGGGCAAGAAAATCATAATGAAGTATGGAATGATAACATAAATTATAAAATAAATATTCAGGAGCCAGCCAACTTTTATGAGTGGTAAGTGGCAAATATTTCATGCAAAAGGATTCCAAATAATTGATGTACATACTCTGCCCTTAAGTAGGTGAACATTGCTCCTCACCCTTAAGCATGGACTGTGCATAGTGATTCCCTCCAAAATAATAGAATATTGAATAGAAAAAACGAGTAACTTTAAGGCAGAGAAACCTACCACTACCTGACCAGGTAATCAAAGTTAACGTTATTAGAGAGAAGTCATTCTGAGATTATGTATTCTTAATAAGACATCATGAGAGTGATAGTTTACCTCTTTGGTATTCTTCCTGCAAAGCATCAACCTCTACCTACCCATGAGTAAAACACCAGCCTAACCCCAGTTGAAGGAGATTCTACAAAATACCTGAAAATACCTGACCTATAATCCTCAAAGCTATCAAAGACATCAAAACCAAGGAAAGTCTGAAAAACTGTCATAGACACCAGAGACTAAAGAGATAGAATGATGAAATCTATTGTGGGATCCTGGATGGGATCCTGGCATTAGGTTAAAACTAAGGAAATCTGAATAGAAGATGAACTTTACCTAGTAATAATTTGTCAATATTGTTCAATTCATTGTGATGAATTACCATACTGATGCAAAGTTCCCCCCTCAGGGCTGGGCAGGGACTCCCCATTATCAAGGCCTGCATCACCTCAGAAATCAGTCTCATCACGGATTCCATCTCTAGGCATAACCAGGCCCTTTACCCCTGTGTTCTCTGGAACCAAACAAGATCATAAAAAGGAGCCTGATCAGTATCTCATCTGGGCTGCCTCTTTCGGAACACACCCTACTTCTTCTCCTGGAGCAGAGAAGAGCTTGTCTGGAGCAAAGACTGTAAGGACCACAGACCTCTGCAACTAAGAAGGTTTTAAAATTAATTTCTGCCCACAGGCCCCTGGCCAGTTGTGACATATTCCAGACATACATTCCATCTCCCTAAAACCCCCTGCCCACAGGTAAAACCCCTAGACAGAAGGCCCGCATGGGCTTCCCACTCAGGTACCCTGCTTCGTAACTGTAGAGGCTTCCTTAACTACCTGTCTCTATCATTCAATAAAATCTGTCCTTTCACTTACTTGCTGGCCCCTGGATTCATTCTATGAATCTCCAGGACCAAGAACCTGCCAGAGACAAATACCACTGTAATAACAGGGAAAATTTGGTAGGGAGCACATAGGAACTCTCTGTACTATAGTAATAATGTTTCTGTAAATCTAAAACATTTCTAAAATAAAAAGTTTATCTAAAAATTGTGCCTTTGGCTATAGTGATGGGCCTAAATGATTTGGGGTCCTATCAATAATCTATTCCTCTGGACAGAGCCAAGAGAAAGACTCAAGCTAATATAAAACTTTCAATCAGAACTGACAACTCAAGATCGACAACTTTTTTCCCTTAAAGAAACAAATGGGAGTTACCCTAGTTTTCAGCATTTAAAGTTGTAGATTATCAGAGGTACAAATGACTTTCTTTTCACCACTAAGGCAGAAAAAAATAAAAAAAAAAGAAATTCTCAATTTAAATACCATATTTTGCCATAAATGTGTCCTTTTTTCCTCCAGTTTTGAGGGAAAAATACTGATGCACATTATACATGGTAGTACTAACCCATATCCATGTCAATGTTTTTAATTCTTTTATTTATGCTTATGCATAAAAGTATGACCAAAAAAGTAATAATGATATCTATATGCAAAATAATATCCTGGAAAGGGTAATCAGTTTTGCTGAACTTATAACAACCTTGCAACAGATGCATTTTTGGCCAAAGAAGAGCAATGTTACGATCGTAGTGAAGAAAGAATGGACGTTCGGATGCAGTCAGCTGGTAATGATTTGAAACCTACAGGCAGAATCAAAAAAGCATCCATTGCCCAGATTTGAATCCTTAGAGAGTAGAATGATGTCCAAAAGGAAGTAGTTGTGAAATCATTTAAAAAATGTGGCATCAGCAATGCTATGGATGGAACTGAGGGTGATAAAATTTACAGCAATAAGGAAAGTGACTCTTTGGAAGACAACAGTAATAGAGAAATGAAAGAAGATGATAATTCTGCTATTGATAGTGAGGAAGATCTCATGGCCTTCTATGACACATAAATATTGTAAATTTGTTACTGGTACATAAAATTTCTTATACCTTGTATTAGAAAGGTATGTTTTGTAATTATTTGTGTTTTGTAATTATTTGTTATATAAGATTTCTTGTACCATATGTTAAAAATTTAATGGTAAGCAAAAATTTCTTTATAATACAAGAAACAAGTACCAAAATACAAACAACAAAAAAATTTTAATTAAAACAAAAGATTATTTTTTCTTAAAATTTGTGCTAAAAATGTGGGTGCACATTATACATGGGAGCTTATTATAAACAATAAAATCCAGTAATTGATTGTGACTTCAATACGTTCTTATAATAGAGATAATACCGGAAGACCACCTAAAAATGACATCAAAAAATAACTGAAACTAAGAATTCTGCCTTAATGGAAAGATCTGAGAAGAAAAAATGATAATTCCATTACCATTTCCTAACTCACATAAAAAAGAAAGAATAAAAATTACCAAGAAGATGAAAAAAAAAAAAAAAAGAAGAAAGAAAGAAAAATTCTCTTTGTAGCCAGTTGATCACTATTAGTTTCAAAATAAACATTAAAAACTGGCTACAAGGACATGACGTTTGCTCTTGTTCAAGGTAAAATGTCAGGTCTCTGCATGTAGAACTCAAAAACCATGCCACAACCAGTTTTCTCCTTCAAGGGACAAATTCTTGCTTGGTCACATTCCATAGCCCAGGATGCACTTAGCATTTTTAGACATAAACAAGGCTTCCCAAGAGTCAATATTCAGACTGTACTTAGCTATCAATCTCCATATATTGTTCTGATTTAACTACCAATCAGAACCTGAAGTGTGATACTTGGGCATCCTCAATATACAATTTATAGTGGTAACTGATACACGAGACTGGTCACTCACAAAATCATAAAGCTGAACTTAAAATGTAAGTATCAAGAAAGTGAAAATGCTTAAACACCAACAGGAAAATCAAAACTTCACTTGATAGTTTCAAAAGTTTATTTCATGTTATATGGAATAAAATAATTTTTCTTTTTTCTATTTTGTATTCCTTTTGTCCTTCCTTCCTTTCTTTCCTTCCTTTCTACTTTCTCTCTTTCTTTTTTACTATGGTTTTGCTATATGGACTTTAGAAAATAAATTTTGCTCAGAAGTTTTCTGATTATATGTATATATGCCAAAAATTCACCCTGACAAGAGTAATATTTTTAAAAACAACAGACTAAAGGATTTTAACCCATCATGATGAAAAAGGGTAAGATGATAAGCAGAAAGCTGACAGTCATGAATGATTAAACAGGTCACAGAGCTTGAGGTAGAAACTCTTATTTGCTATAACAAAAGGATACTTAATTTGACAATTCACTGGAGTCAATGCATTTGCAATATTAGATCAAATTACTTTACAAGTAAATTGTTCTTACATTCTAGGCCCACATACACATTCAGCCAGAAAGTTAGAATGTTCCTATGTGTGGTTCTCTGAAAAGGATAGCTTAATCTTTGTTCAGAACATTCTAATACGTGTGTATAAAGAAAATAAGTTCATTTTCTTATTTTCTAGGAATAGGAAATCACAAAGCTATAACTATTTTCCAGTGCCTAAAGGTGGTTAAGATAGTTCTTTAAATCAGACTTCTAAATACCAGTTTGGTTGTTCTGAAAATAATGCTGCATTTTAATACTGAAAAACCATCTGCTACTCCTCTGGGCAATACACCCTCTACCCTCCAAGTTTAGAAAAGAAGCTTTATTCTCCTCCCAGCCTTCTACCAGCAACACAGTTAATTTGAAGGCACTGTAATAGATACAATATCCAGTATTGTTAGCAATGGATACTGTGTTATGCAGAACAGACTCGCCATTTGCTTTTCAATAAGCTTGAGTTTATAAGGTTCAGAGCAATGGAGGACACTCAGCGTTTGTAACCTTTGTGGAAGTGTTGTATGTGTGTTTATGTGGGCACAATGTAATTGTATTCCAGAAGATTCAATGAGTTTTCTAATGGAGAGCACAGTAAAGAAAAAAAAAAAAACAGTTTGAATATTATCCATTACAAATGACTTCCAAAACTAAAAGTCTGGTGGAAAGATACAGTCATTACTCACTTGTTCAACTTTTGACTGCTCTGGCAAAGAAAAATGGAAAATTATCTATATTAATCATCTACAAAGCCAGATTAACCCCTGAAAAAGAGTAAAGAATTAAATTTCAGAGCCTGCTCCCATTCAACATGACAAACTCCAGAAATGTTCACAATCGCCACAGTTTGTTAATTGCTACACAAGAGTTATCACATTAATGCAACTCAAATGCCAAGAAGGGTTTAAATGAAGTTAAATGAGTGAAGCATGCAGAATGCTTTTCATTGTTCAGGCTTATGGGTAGTCAGTGAGTTGTATAATCGGGATCGGTAATGTTTCCAGCTCATTTAGTCTTTTACTGTATTGTGTGAACTCAACAAATATCTGCAGAGAGAGAGAGAATATAGCCCAGATTCAAAGATCCTCAATGCAAAAATAAAACATATAATTTTCCTCCCACTCAGAGTTTACTTTCTTAGAAACTAGATTTTTAAAAATATATCTGTTTTACTTTTTGTTTATTTGCCTTTCTCTAATTGCCATAAATAGCTAAATCTTTGCTAGTCAAAATATGTCTTATAGAACAAAAGCATCAGCATTACCCAGAAACTTAGAAATGCAGAATCTCATCCCCATTCCATACCTAGAGAATCAAACTCTGCATTTAAAAAGATCCCCATATGATCTGTGTGCACATTACAGTTTGAGAAGACTGAGCTAAACAAAAGCCCACATGGAATCAGTAAAGAGAAAACGTGTACCTTTTTACTTTTGAGTAGGTAACATGTCTTTTTAGTTCTTTGACAAACATTAATCCTAAAGAATTTATACTTAAGCTCCCATGATGCTTTGTCTGGATTCATTGTTTACTGGGGTTGCTAATTAAATGTAAACAAACTGATTACAGACATATTTACTGTCATTAAATACAAAAGCTGTGATGATAACGTAGAAGACAGGTAATTCATGCACCAAGTTTCTTTTGCTACTTTTTGTTGTTAAATGTCAGCTTTTACAGATAGGTACCCTTAATGATTTTCCCAAAATATTAAGGAGGTACAAATATTTTAGGTTACACGGATTGCTTTTATAATAACACTTGAGTCCCAGCTATGGATGTGCCTATCACCCAAACAGTGTTCATAGAGCCCACTAAGTAGCTTTGCCTCTCACCCTATGTTCTTCCACCCCTCTTGGTTGATTTCTCCCTCTGTGCACATGGGTTCTCATTGGTTAGTTCAATTTAATAATGAGTACATGTGTTTGTTCTCCCATTCTTGAGATATTTCACTTAGGAAAATTATTTCCAGTTCCATCCAGATTGTTGCAAAATGTATTGGTACTTTTATGGCTGAGTAGTACTACATGGTATACATATTTTATTGAGTTCTTTATAAATTCTGGAAATTAACCCTTTATCAGAGTACTACATGGTATACACATTTTATTACTCTACCCATGAATTAATGGGGCCTTAGGTTTATTCCACATCTTTACAATTCTGAATTGTGTTGCAATAAACATTTGAGTGTAAAGGACTTTGTGATGAAAAGTCTTCTTTTCCTTTGGGTAAATATCCAATAGTGGGATTGCTGGATCAGATGGTAGGTTTACTTTTTGTTCTTTGAGAAATCTCCATACTGTTTTCCTAGCGGGGGTGGAAGAGCATGGAGTGAGAGGCAAGGTACTTAGTGGGCTCTATGAACACTGTTTGGGTGATAGGCACATCCATAGCTGGGACTCAAGTGTTATTATAAAAGCAATCCGTTTAACCTAAAACATTTGTACCTCCTTAATATTTTGGGAAAATCATTAAGGGTACCTATCTGTAAAAGCTGACATTTAACATCAAATTTTATTAATTTGCAGCCCCCTCAGGAGTGTATACCATTATTTTCCCTCTGCACAAAACACCAGCATCTATTGTTTTTGGACTTTATAATAAAAGCCATCTGACTGAGGTAAGGTGATATCTCATTACAGCTTTAATTTCCATTTCCATGATGATTAGTGATGCTAAGCATTTTTTCATATGTTTATTGGCCATTTGTCTTTCTTGTTTTGAGTAGCTTCCATTCATGTCTTTTGCCCATTTTTACTAGGATTGTTTGTTTTTTCCTTGCTGATTTTCTAGAGTTCATTATAAATTCTGGAAATTAACCCTTTATCAGATATATAGTTTAGGAATATTTTCTCATATCCTGTAGGTTGTCTGTTTGCTTGGTGGATTATTTCCTTAGCTGTGGAGAAGCTTTATATTTTAATCAAATCCCATTTAATTCTGCTGTTGCCCTGATTGTCACTAGAGTCTTCATCATAAATTTTTTGCATAGGCCAATATCTAGAAAACATTTTTCGATATTTCCCTCTAGAATTCTTATGGTTTCATGCCCTAGATCAAAGTTTTTATCCAACTTGAATTAACTTTTATGATTGGTGAGAGGCAGAAGTCCTGTTTCATTTTTCTATATGTGGCTATCCAATTTTTCCAGCACCATATAGAGCTCCTTTCCCCAGTGTTTTTTGTTGTCTATTTTATCAAACATTAGTTAGTTGTAGGTAGATGGTTTTATATCTGGGTTTTCTGTTCTGGTCTATTGGTCTACGTCCCTATTTTTTGTAATAATATCATGCTGTTTGGGTTACTATAGCCTTGTAGTATATTTTGAAGTCTGGTAATGCAATGCCTCCAGATATCATCATTTTGCTTAAGATTTCTTTTGCTATTTCAGCTCTTTTCTGGTTACCAATGAAGCATAGAATTATTTTTTTCTATATCTGTGAAGTAATGTTTTGCCAATTTGTTGGAGATTTCATTGAATTTGTAAATCATTTGCGGTAGTATGGACATTTTAATAGTGTTGGTTGGGTGTCTAACCGTGAGCATGGTATGTTTTTCCATTTGTTTGCATGCTATGTGATTACATTCCTCACAGTTTTGTAGTCCTCCTTGTAGAGCTCTTTTAGCTCCTTGATTATTCCTAGGTGTGTTATTTTCTTTGTAGCTATTGTGAATGGTATTGAGTCTTTGATTTCACTCTTGGCTTGATTGTTACTAGTATATAGAAAGGCTACTGATTTGTGTACATTGTTCTTTTATCCTAAAACTTAGCTGAAACATACATTTAATGTATGTTCCTTCTATGCTTAGTTTGTTGAGGGCTATTATCACGAAAGTGTGCTACATTTTGTTGAATGCTCTTTCTGCATCTATTGAGATGACCCTATGGTCTTTGTTTCTGTTTCTGTGGAGAATCAGTTATCAGTTATTGATTTACATATGCTAAACTAACTTTGCATCCTGGTACATTATTTTTCTGATGTGCTTTTGAATTGTTCTACCAGTATTCTATTGAGGATTTTTGTATCTATATTCTCGAGGGAGATTGGTCTATAATATTTCATGTGTGTGGTGGGGGGGTTGCAATTCATTTAGTTCTGCTTGATCTTCATTGTTTCTTTTCTTCTTCTGGCATTGGGTTTGGTTAGGTCTTCCTTTTCTAGTTCTTTTTTTTTTTTTTTTTTTTTTTTTTATGGCCGGGGTTGGGTTTGAACCTGCCACCCCCAGTATATGGGGCTGGCTTCCTATTCCTTGAACCACAGGTTCTTCCCTTTTCTACTTCTTAATATATGACATTTAGTTGTTGTTTTGTGATTTCTCTCTTTTTAATGCAGGCATTTAAGACTGAATTTTCTCCTCAGGAATGATTTTGCTAAGTCCAAAGACCTTGATAGCCTGTGTCTCACTTGTCATTTAGTTCAAAGAATTTTGTAATTTCCATCTTAATTTCATCCTTGATGCAATATCATTTGCTGTCAGGGTTTAATTTTCATGCTTTGTGTAGGATTGAATGTTTCTTTTCCGATTTCTAGTTTTATTCCACTGTGGTCTTAGAAGGTATGTAGAATGACTTTTATTTTTTTTGTTTGTTTGTTTTAATTTTCTGAGATCTGTGTTATGGCCTAAGATATGATTCTTCTTGAAGAATAATACATATATAGCTGAAAATAATCTGTATTCTATAGCTTTAGGATAGAATGTTCTATCAATGTCTGTTAGGTCAATTTGATTTAAAATTTGGTTTAAGTCCATTGTTTTCTTATTTATTTTCTGCCCTGAGGATTGTTGAGCTCTGATGGTGAGTCTTGAAGTCCTTGGTAATTACGATGGCTATTTATTTCTTTGCTCAGCTCTAGTAAGATACACTTTATGTATCTAGGAGCTCTTGTGTGGGTGCACATATATTTAGAATAGTTACATCTTCTTGTAAAATTGCTCCTTTTACTAGTATATAATGACTTCTTTGTCTTTCATTACTTTTTTTGGCTTAAAGTCAATTTTATTTCATATGAGAATGGCTACACCTGCTCTCTTGTTTTTCTATTTGTGTGGCATAATATTTTCCAGCCTTTCACATGCAGTCTGTGTGCACTTTTGTGGTTTAGATATGTTTCTTAGAGACAACAGATACTTGGGTTGTTTTTTTTTCATCTATTTAGCCAGTCTTTGTCTTTTGAGAGTATATTCGATCAGTTAATGCTAATTGATAGCACTGATATATGCAATGTTGGTCTATTCATCCTGTTGGAAGGTCCCTTATAACTTTGTTTTACATTTTGCCTATTGTTTTTTAAAAGTTGTGAGTTTGGGTTTTTTTTTTTTTAGGTGAATTTACACTAGTGGTTACCTGTTGTGCTGATTTGTGTCTAGTGCTATTCTGAGTACGTTATGTGGGACAGTTGGGGTCATAGCAAATTACTATGTATCTTGGAGAGGACCTATTTGCTATGAACCTTTTTGGTGTTTGATGTCTAGCTTGTGTACACATATCTGAGTTTCTGACAATGTAAGGGAAGTTTTCCTCTAAAATTTGAGGACAAACATTTCCGTCCTTTTACTGCTCTCTTTTTCTCTCTCAGGGACATCTCTAATTCAAATATTAGTTTTCTTCACACAGTCCCAAATCTTTGTAATTTCTCACACTATTTTACACATTTCTCTGTCTCTTTGAATGACTGAGTTATCTTGGCTCCAAGCTCTTTCTTCTTCTTCATTTAACCTGTTAAATCTTTTTGCTATGTTTTGAAATTCTGTAAATAATTCTTTCTTTTCTTTAGGTTCTATTACACCCCTTTTATATTCTCTAGTGCCTTTTTTATTTTTATGATTGATTTCCTGAAATATTATTTTGGCTGCTTTTTGCTAGTTTTCACCATTCTTTTCAATTCCCTTCATCTTATTTGCCATTCTTATTCTGAATTCCATTTCTGTCATTTAGGCAATTTCCTTGTAGGTGGAGTCCACTACTGTAGCTCCACTGTGTCCCCTTGGGGGTGTCAAACCATCATCCCAGAAGTCTGAAGTGGAGGGGGGAGAACCCACACATATTGAGCTGCTTGTAACTTTTGTTTCTCTCCTAAAAATCAGAGTTCCCCATGGTTATTTCTGTCCTGCTATCTTCACCTCTCCTCAGCAATGTGAATTGTATTGGAACCCCCAGATTAATCCCCAAAATGGTGTATAATTCTTGGAAGACTCAGTCATGCCCTGTTTAATAAGTTGGTAGATACTGTAATGAGCTATAGAGTTGTTCTCCCTGTTAGTGGTTGATGCTTGTAGGAAAGAAACAACTGCAGAGATGTTCTTTTGTGCCAGTGATAAGCTCTAGATTTTCGGGTGAAACACTTGAATGCCCTATGCTTTTGGATGGGTCCTGTAGCTCCAAGGGACTGCTTCATCTCTATAACAGAGGTGGGTGGTGGTGGGTGGAGGAGTGAGGATAGGTATGGTTAGGTTGTGCCAGCCTAGGAGGCTTCACAAAGCCTCAGCAGGGCTCAGTGGTCATTTCCCAGCTGTGAGGGGGATCCACTAGGAGGATGGTTAAGGCTGGCTCTTTAACATGGAGAGATTGCTTGTGAGTAAGAGGCTGTAATTGGGAGTGAGCTTTGCCCATATTGCCTTTTGTCTCCCATCAAGTGTCTGGTTGTAAATAGGTGTGCCTGCCTCAACATGCTGTGGTCAGCTCCAATGGCACCACAGGTTGGATCTTGCCTGCCAGAGGACCCCTAGTCTGAGAACTCAGCTTTCCCTTGGGATGAGGTGGGGTATGGGCACTTTCCCGGGTCAGTGCCTCTTGAATCCACACAGTATTCTCCTGTCCATTCTGTCCAAGTGGGCTCCCGCACCTCCCAAGTCCAGCTTCCAAACCTTACCTCCGTGACTCCTACCAACCTGCTCCAGTCCAGAGTCCACAGGATCTGGCCTGCATGTCTGCCCTGCTAGTGTGCATGTAGGCAAAACATCAGGGAGCAGGGAGCTCCCAAATTAGATACCCCAGGTTCACTGCAGGTCCACAGGGGGGAAGGCATGGGCCCCACTCTCTGTGAAAACACCAAACTAGAGGCATGCCAGCTGAGTAGAGGCAGCAGCTCATCAAATTCTCATATTAAACTGCTCTCTCAGTTTCAGTGCGGGGAGGGGGGTTGTGGAAGGATAAGAATGTGATGGAAGCAAGCTGGCTCACTGGCCTCTCAGGCCCCTCTCCTTAGAGGGAAACCCTGTAAAAAATGTCCAAACCTGGGATCATACAAGTTCTCCCCACAATTCTACGGTTGCCACAGTGCTTGGGCTCATGGGGGAGGAAAAGCTCCCAAGTAACTTGGTAACCTGCTGATCACTGAAGGATGTTGGAAGAGACAAAAGGATATCCCCCTCCTCATTCTGTCCCTGTGCTCTAAGTCTCTCTGAGTTTGATCCTCATGGATATCATTTTTTCTTTTATCATCTTCTTTCTTTGCTTTATAATTTTCCTCCATAAGGTCCCTGGTAGGCTCCAACATTTTTCTCTCTGACGTACACCTGAGCTTCATCCTCTCTCCCCTACCCTTTATCTGAAACCCTCCCTTCACGCCCACGGAGTCCAGCAAGCAATATGCCTACTCAGCTATCTTGCTCCCCTCCCCTGGGATTGTATCTGAAACTTTACCCAGTGGTGTGCTGGCATATAGTTAATAGCTAGCTTTTCGAGAGAAGGGATAGCTTTGAGAGAAGGGGTAGCTTTGAAACATTTGGTGATTTTTAGTGTAAATTGTCCCACTCTGGCCAATTGCAAGCCACTAATAAGAGGTCATGGAACTGGATGTGGGAAGAAAGGCATACAAGCAGCTCTCCATCGCTAGTGTAAAGCAGCTCCCACACAGCACTGCCTTGTGGCATTCTCCTACCTACACGTAGAGTTGGCCGCTTAGCTGTCCCTAGCGCTTCCAAGCTTCAGAAACCAATTGGAAAATCCCTTTAATACAGCAGGAGGAAAGTCAAGGCAACCGAACATAAAATAGCATTTGTTTCATTCTTGCAACTCCTTTCTTTGATTCCAACACATGTTCTGCTTGTCCTGCCTAGATTGTCATTGGATCCTCTTCCTTGATCCCCTTCCTGACACTGGCATCTTTCTGATGTCCTCAGTAATACACCAGTGTCTCTGAACTGTACCCACGTGGCCTATTGAGCAGGATCAGAATCTAACATGGTATAACTTTTATACTGTAAGTTTTATACTAATGATAAAATGTACAAATTCAAAAATTATCTCCTTTTTTTGCATGAGCTAATTCAAAGTTCTAGTCAAAATCTATTTTGCAAATATTTAGTGAATCTTTTCTATTGTCAGCACTGTCATAATTTTTAGTATATGTGCTGCCAAAATGACCACAGCACTGTAACAATTTCCTGAAAAAGGAGAAAGGAGACTGAACAATACCTGATGCCAAAGGCTCAGGTGTGTTTTGCGGGTAAGTTTCACTCATTAAATTAGCAATTGAAGGATTAATAAAAGGCTATCCATGATGCACCCTGGGTGCCCTGGTCCTCATTCTCCTGTGGGTGCTCAGCTTCCCATCACAGCAACCTCCCGCAGACCCAGTAAGTGGCTGTTGCCTCATATCCAGGAATAATGTACCTGAAGCAGACCTCCGATTGTGGTTTTATAAAGAATTTATCCTTTATAATGATGAAAGGGAATCAAGACAAAACTAGTACTTGGCTTTCTGATGATTTATTAGGGTGGCTAGTGCTGGGCAGATGGAACCTGGAGGATTGATCCCTGACAATAGTGCTCACTGGAGGTGCCTGAACTTTAGTACCCTTAATCACCCCTCCACAAATATTTTCTAAAGGTATACATTCTCCCATCAAATAACCTATGGATTTCATTTGTAAGCCTTGAAGACATAAGAATTGAACAGCTCTTGGTGTAAGGGGAAATGAAATCGGACACAGACAGAGAGATCTATTACAAGACTGATCCAACTACCTTCAATTTTAAATCTCCACATATCTTAACAGGACAGAGTATGAATACAGTTTTCACTTCACTTTATACCACTCAACTTGTCTTCTAAGAATTCTGTTATATAGCAATTGCAAGAGTAACAACATTATAACAATCACAACATATGGTCTTGCTTTTCTACATATTGATACTGTCTCCTGCTTATACCTTTTGTCAAGTTTGTGAACAAGAAGAGAATATTGATGTTAGATTCTTTAAAATTCAACAATATTCTTTAGTAAGAGTTGTAAAGAATATGCAACTAGCAGATTTGTCTTTTACCTGAATAAAATATACTTCAACTTTCACATTCCAATCATATAATCTCATGAAAGAAATAAGTTATTTAAGCACATATTAACATTTTAAAAGTAATTTGTTTGAGGGTATGAATTTTAAGACATTCACACAGATTTAAAAGTTCTATAAAACCATCCTAAAATCATACTATGTATTTGTGATCTATACGCAGAACATCATACAATAAACATCTTAATAATATAATCACACACATAGAGGTAGCTCAAAAATGTGTGCTGGATAAACAAAGTGAGCACTGCATTTGTGACGCAGGATGCCACAGTTTTGCTGGTTAGTTACAATCAATGAACAATAAGCACAAGCTGACGACATAGCCCACTATTCTATCCTATGCTAGAAATTTTAATTTATTTTAGTAAAAATAGGAGATGATAGTACCTACTGACATTTCTACCTTGAATCTTACATTTATCTCTTAGAATCTTAAATATTCTCTTCTGCTGCCAGTATCTATTCCTTGAAATTATTTACCATCTAATTTTTAATTATGTTTTGATACTATTGGAAATAATTCGTAGATTCATAGGCATTTGTTTAATTTATTTCAAAGAACACTTGGGAAAGATCCAGGTAGGCATTCAAAATGTGAAAGCTTAAAATTACTCTTACAACCAAAGGATATATTTTAATTCAAAATATTGGTGACTTAATATCATAATTATTGGACTAAAACTGAACCACACATCTACAAAAATATGTAAAACCCACAAATTATATTTTTATTTATGGCTAATTTATTTTTAAAACCCTTATTCAATTATTTCAATTTGAATGCCTTAAATTAACCTTAGGAGGAAAGAATATGCTTTATTTATAAATATTAAGAAGAATAAACCTTGTAACTGACAAAAGTAAAAGCAAATTAAGGGATCTACAGAAAACATAAGAAACTGTTAATTACACTCTCAAGAGAATGAGACTTAATTTCTTTTACCTATATGCTCTGTATTTTATATTTGTGCTCTGGGGAGAATATTAACATTAAAAAAGTAATTCTTCAAATGGCAAAAGAAACTGGTAGGGTACTTACAAAAAGCAAGAACTAGCACTTTTTAACAAATAATTAATTACCATGATTTGTGGTAGCAGAATTTTGAAACCATGGGTTCCTCCCATAGTTCTGTAAACCTTTGTCTTGTATGACAAAACTAGCAAGGGAAGGTTCTGGAGCCAAAGGGTGCGACAGTAGTAATGAGAAGTGTCATCCACTAACCACATGACTATTCAAGATGGCAAAAAGAAATGAACAATTTAATTACTTGTTTTAGAAACACTTTCTTTATTCATGTTAAACCATCTACATTATGTGTATTAACACATAATCAATATGCTCGTAGACACAGAGGAATAGAAACCATCATATTCTCTCTGACAGTCATTGCTTCTTGATTTCTGCCTCTATCAACATCTAATAATTTTCAGGATGGTAGACTCCCAGGGGCCATCATGGCTCTCAAAAATCAGGGCAGGTTTCAATACCAAGCCCCAGCTTGCCTCAGTCCCTGCAGTGATATTTTCATACTGGAAGCAAGTTAACCAGTGGCAGCTTCTCATAAACTTTGAAAACTGCTCCATTTGACCAGGCACAGTGGAAAGAGGCTGTGGGTTAAATATGACCCTAGGATAAAGCAATGAGACAGCAAGTCTACCGCTACAGAAACCAGAGTAATGCCGACATCACAATAAAGGCCGGGTCTCCAGGGCCAAAACAGCATGCAGAGATGTGTTTATATTCTCTTCTCTTCAACGTTTGAAGGAGAAAAGTGTGGTAAACTTTGAAGCATGAAGGTATTATTTTTCTTAGACATTAAAATATTTACTTCCTTTATCTCCTTATCTTATAAGGCCATTTCTCTTCTTTTAACTTTGTCTAGATTTCTGTTCTCAGAACTACTTTGCATTTTTTTAAACCATCGAGTACCCCAAAGAGATTTTCCCTATGTGTATGACATGGACCAACATTTATCACATTTAAACGAAAACTGAATATTTTTCATATGTGCGAATGTACATGCATACATTCTACCAGCTGTTAGAGAAATGACATCACTACAGTAGCTTCTGAAAAACTCCAGTGCACACTTGTGAGAGAATAACATTAAAAAAAAATATTTTCTGGTTATTACCATGAAAAGCGTATTGACCTTTCAAGACCCTTTGAAAGGAGACCTCCAGGGGTCCTCAGACAGCACATTGAGAACTGTTACTTTATATAAAAAAAGAAGACAAAAAGTTCAAATTGTTTTCATCCTTTTTCATGGTAATTTCTACTCTTCCTCTAAATTTTGAAAAAGAAGAACAAAGTTGGAACTTATATCACCTGACTTCATGAATTATTATAAAGCTATAACATTCAAAATTGTGTCACATTATGCATCTATTAGAATGGCAAAAATTAAAATATCCAATTATACCAACTATTAATGGAGATGCAGAGGAACTATAATACTCACCAAATACTAGTAGAAATATATAATAAAATCATGCAACCAACTTGGAAAAACAGTTTACAATTTTTTAAACAATTAAATATATGCCTACTATATGATACAGCTTTTCACTCACAGGCCTTTACACAAGAAAATTGAAAGCATACATCCCTATAGAAACTTATACATAAAAGGTACGACACCTTTATGTGTAACAGTCAAAAACTGAAATCGACCAAATGTCTATTAATAGGCAAATTGGTAAGTAAATTATAGTGCAGTATATCAATTCAATGGAATACTATTATCAAAAATAAAAATTGACAATTGATATGTGCAGTAACATAGATGTAGATTCTCAAAATAATTTTGCTTAGTAAATAAGTCCATTTAAAAAAAAGAGAGAAGTCACAACCTTGGAGAAAATCCTCAGAAAAACCATATAAGATATATGACAGATATCCATACTAGACAGAGAATTCTTAAAATCCAAAAACAAAAACACAAAACTAAAAATGGGCAAAAGATCCAAACATACACCTTGCTAAAGAAGGTGCAGAGGAAACTACATGAAAAGTAACTATATGAAAAGATACTCCACATTATACGTCATTAGGAACTGTGAATTAAAATGAGCGACCACTACATATTCAATAAAGTGAACAAAAACCCAAATACTGACAACAGTAAATACTGGTCGGGATGTGAAGCATCAGGAATTCTTTATTCATTGTTGGTGAGAATGCAAAATAGTATAGCCACTTCTTTACCACAGTAGTTCTCAACCTCCCTAATGCCATGACACTTTAATACAGTTCCTCGTGTTGTCGTGACTCACCGGCCATAAAATTATTTTCGTTGCTACTTCATAACTGTAATGTTTCTACTGTTATGAATCGTAATGTAAATATCTAATATGCAGGATGTATTTTCATTGTCACAAAGGGGCCGTGATCCACAGGTTGGGAACCGCTACTTTACCATATAATTCAGCAGTCACACTCTTTGAGATTTATCCAGACGAATCGAAACTTATGTCCACACACCAATGTTGATAGGAGTTTTATTCATAATGACCAAAACAAAGATGTCCTTCAACAGTTGAATGGATAAACTTTTGGACATCTGTACAACAGAATATTATTCGTGATAAAAAGAAATAGGCCATTAAACCATGACAAGACCTGAATGAACCTTAAGTACATATTGCAAAGTGAAAGAAGTCCTCTACCTAAAATGGCTACATAACGTATGATTCCAACCAACTGATGATATTCTAGGCAAAACCACGGAAAAATAAAAAGATTAATAGCTACCAGGTGTTCAGGGGAGAGGAAAGGTAAATGCGTGTTGATGGAGCGTAGGGGATTATAGGGTGGTAAAACTATTATTCTGTGAGATGTTGTGATAACGATACATGCCATGACACATTTGTCAAAATCTATAGAATATACAACATAAAGGGTGAACTGCAATGTAAATGATGGACTTCAGTTGATCAGAATGTCTAAACATTGGTCTATCAAATGTAGCAAATATAGCACATTAATGCAGAAGATAAAAGTAGAGGAAACTGGGCAAAGAGTGTGAAAGGAGTAGACACATAGAAATCCTCCACTTTTTCCCGTAAACATAATGCCAATCCAAAAAAGGCAATTAACTTAAAAATAATGGTGCAGATTCCATTAGTTTATGTACATAGAATTTTAGAATATGAAAAATAACCTATGTTGACTGGCAATAAGGAGGAAGAAAGGTAGGCATTACACAGTGGCACAAGAAAATCTTTGGAAGTAATAGATATGTTCATTATTTTGATTTTAATGATGATTTCTAAGGGGCATCCCTATGCCAAAATGTATCAAATTTAACACCTTGAATATATATGGCTCATTTTATATTGATTTGCATTTCTTGCCACTTCCAGATGATGCTAATGCTGCCAGTCTGGGGACACACTTTGCGTACCACTGTTTTAGAGATGAGAGAGAGAGCTATTGTGCCCACCTTTGGTGACTCATTGGAATAAATTGGAGAGTATGAAAAAGCAAAAATTCTGATGGAAGTAGTTTGTGGTAAAGCCTGGCTTGGAGGTCTGTGAAAAACTTTATGGGTGATTCTCATTCACCCAAGATTAATATCAATTAATAGAGAGATAGCTTCCTTTTTTTCCTTTTCTTTTTTTTTTTTTTAGTTTTTCTATACATTGTTCACTTCTAACAGTAATTTCCCAAGTATAACTAAAAGATAAGAGCTAAGCCAATATTCATATATATACTTATAAATTCCATTAGTTTTATGTATAGCACATATAGAATTTTTGGCATAGCTACAAAAAATAAATTTTATTAGTTTACTGAGTATGAATAAGGGGGAAAGCTGAAAATTACACTTGGGCTAGAAATAGCTATAGTTTAATCTTTTCATTCATTGGTTAAAAAAAAATTATCTCTAAGTAAAATAACCTCATTTTCTGCTCCTTCCCTGAGTTGCTACCATACAGAAATTAACACAAAGTGACAGCTTTGACCAATTAAGAATTATTTGGGGGACAAGGTGAGTTGTTGTATAGATCATTTTTACTAAACAAATTTCTTCCCTTTCCATAAAACATCTTTAAAATTCAGTTTTATCATCTTGCATGGGATATTACATAGTTTATTTTAAAATGTTTTCCCCTCAATAGGAACCAGTATACAGAGGGAAAAAGCTTCGATGTAGTCCGTACCACTGTGAGGAATGATAAAACTGGCTGGAAACTGGAGCCCTCAAACCTTACAAATGACTCATTTATACTTCCATTTCCTGTCCACAGCCACAAAATGGGAATATGAATAAAGAAAGGAAGCTACGATTTTCTACTGTCAGCCTCCGGAACCTCTTTTCTACATAAATCTATTTTTAGTTCCTTAAAAATTAGCCTTAACTTGAAACTAAGGCCACAGCTCATATAAAGGACCAGCAGATCTTTTTCCAGTGGCCTTAACATGGTTACAAGGATTTATCTGGATAAAACCTACACAGGCTAATAAAATTCTATTCAGAATACTAAAAGTTATATTGCCAGCCATCTGAATCCTAATCATTTGTTGTTTATACTAAACGAGAGCTATTGCTCTAACTGTCTAAATTATTTAACTATCTCAGCCTAGGCCTTTTTAAGTCAAGCCTAACGACAAAGGCACTTTGACAAAATTATGTATGATTGATTAAATAAATCTATCACTAGCCCAACAAACAACAGGGAGTTCAAGAGTATTTTAAGGCATTTGATCTTTGAATGTGATTCCAAATTCAGATGCAAAAATTTCAAACATGTTGAATCCATATCAGCATTTACATTCTGATGTCCAATTCTGATTTATATTGTTTTATATAAACAAATCAGTTGAATCAATTACCAATAAAAACACAAAAGTCTTTCATAATTAGTGAACCAATGTCCTTATAAAAATAATGCAGTTTAATTATTTTAACACTTATCTTTGGCAACTCTAGAACAGTACCCTCAAATTCAAATGTTTCTCTACCTCAAACATTCTGTTTCTTAAAACTGTTCCAACTCAAAGACACAGTGGTAAGGCAATGAATTTTTGGAAGAGGACTTTATAATTAGAAGCCAAAATTATGCCCCTAGCTATGAATATGAACATATTCTTTATTGCCTCAAGAGTATGGCAAGGTTTTTATTTGCTTATTTGTTTTTAATTAATTAGAGAGGTTTGTTCCTACTGCTCCTCTACCTCACAAAACACAGTTTTAATCTGTATAACCTGGTACGCTGCAGTCAATTGACTATAGGAATGTCAACACTTGTTTGCTACGAAAATGTTTTCAGGTCCGTAGTAAGGAGAATTTTTGCTAATTAGATTTTTCTGGGGCAAGGACATTAGACATTTTTGGATATCCCATTACTTAATACCACTGGGATAAAATATTTGTAGAAACACCTACCACATAATAGATATTTATAATAATTTTCTTTGTCCTTTCTTAGGTGGGATATAAAAGAAATATTTCTCATCCAAAATTTATTGACTATAACTTGTATAGTCCTTTCCATATTTGAGATACATATGATCCATCCGCTATAACACTCTTTCAGCCACTAAGGCAGCCACCTTCAATGGATTTGAGTTAGTAATAGGTTGAACTTATTTGCCACCTTCACAAGCATATGAAATGCAGCTCTTAAAAGCTTACTCTGTTGGGACAAACCGAGTTGTTGCAGAAATAGATAGCTCTGGTCAAAGTTAGAATCTGATTCTAGACTAGGTCACTTGGTAAAGCTGTATTGGGAGAATCCTATGGTAAGTTAAAAATGTTTAGGGTAAGACAACATCAAAAAATTAGGCTGAAATAAGTGGCAAGAAATGAGGCCAATTCAGAGATTGGAGGTAAGAGAGTGAGGCAGGCTTGGGGCTTTAAGACCTATGTTAGGCGTAGATCCAGCTAGAAAGTAAAACTTTTGTATAAAAGAAGGCATCATAAAGGCAAGCAAAGTGGCATACAAGCCTTATCCTAGAACACAGCTTTAGTCTCTAGCAAAGTTTGCCTTCGAGATTTGTTTCTATTATACAATAATTGCACTGAGCTCTCATAGTAGTCATTGGGCTGGTGGCCCAGGGTAGACAGGGAGCTTCCTATTTAAATTTCAAAGCATATAATTTAGAGACGTCAGTGACAGAAACAATAGGACATGATGCCTGTGGTTGAAATTAAAATTTTAGTAAAACTCTTATCTCTCTGAGTTCTGCTTAAAATGCTAACTTATAAGTTTTGCTTCTGGTGAAATACAGTGAAGACAAAGCAAGCTTCCAATGACAAATAGAAAAGACCTAACCAAACATACCATCTATTTGCAGGTAGTAGGACCTGTCAGGAAGCCACAACTGCTGAGGTCAAGGCAATGGAAAGAAGAATCCCTCCGCTGAGACCAACTTTCTGCACATAGCTTTTCTCTTTGGGTCATTTGCACATTTGTGATTCAGAACGAGAAGCTGACAAGCCTGGCAGATACCACTAAATGGCAGAGAAGCTAGCAGAGCTTTTGTAGTTGTGATATAAAAATGGTGTTTGGAGCTGCCAAATTAGAGAAAAATTGAAGGACCAAGTGTTTACAGAGAAGCATTTCCAACACTCAACACAAGTTTTCCCTTGAGGGAATTTACTGATTCTTAAGTGGTGCTGGACAAAAATGCTAAGAATCTAAGTAGAAAGGTTCTAAAAGGCACAGAGAAGTTATTAATAGTCACAGTGCTGAAAAGATAAAAAGAGAATTTAAAAATTGCCAAAGTAAAAAAGGTCCTAGTAGCTTTTTCACAACAAATTTGCCGCCAGAACACAGTTGTTGTGAAAACCACCCATACAATCCAAAATGGGGAAGGAAAATATTCATATCAGCATTATCATCATTGGACACATAGATTCAGGCAAGTCCACCACTAAGGGCCATCTGATCTACAAATGTGGTGGCATTGACAAGAGAACCATTCAAAAAATTGAGCAGGAGGCTGCTGAGATGGAAAAGGGCTCCTTCAAGTATGCCTGCGTCTTGGATAAACTGAAGGCTGAGCGTGAGTGTGGGATTACCATTGATATCTCCCTGTGGAAATAAGACCAGCAAATACTATGTGACTATCATTGATGCCCCAGGACACAGAGACTTTATCAAAAACATGATTACAGGCACATCTCAGGCTGACTGTGCTGTCCTGATTGTTGCTGCTGGTGTTGGTGAATTTGAAGCCAGTTTCTCAAAGAATGGGCAGGCCCATTTCTCAAAGAATGAGCATGTCCTTCTGGGTTACACACTGGGTGTGAAACAACTAATTGTTGGTATTAACAAGATGGATTCCACTGAGTCACCCAATAGCCAGAAGAGATACATGAAAACGTTAAAGAAGTCAGCACTTACGTTAAGAAAATGGGCTACAATGTGTTTTTTGGTATTCTGGATATATACCTAGTAGAGGAATTATAGGATCGAATGGCAGGTCTATTTTTAGATCTCTAGTATTCCCCAAACATCTTTCCAAAAGGAACGTATTAGTTTGCATTCCCACCAGCAGTGTAGAAGTGTTCCCTTTTCTCCACATCTACGCCAACATCTCTGGTTTGGGGACTTTGTTAAGTGGGCTAATCTTACTGGAGTTATATGATAGTAGTTTTGATTTGCATTTCTCTGATGATTAAGGATGATGAGCATTTTTTCATGTGTTTGTAGGTGGTGCGCCTGTCTTCTTCAGAGAAGTTTCTCTTCAGGTCCTTTGCCTATCCTGAGATGGGATCACTTATTCTTTTCTTGCTAATATATTTGAGTTCTCTGTGGATTCTGGTTATTAAACCTTTGTCGGAGGCATAACCTACAAATATCTTCTCCCATTCTGAGGGCCGTCTGCTTGCTTTACTTCCTGTGTTCTTGGCTGTACAGAAGACTTTTAGTTTGATCAGAGCCCAGTAGTGTATTTTTGATGCTGCTTCAATTGTCCAGGGAGGCTTCCTCATAAAATACTCACCCAGGCGGATTCCTTCAAGAGTTTTCCCAAAGATATTTGCATCAGAATGTTTCTTGCAGCACAATTCATAATTGCTAAGTCATGGAAGAAGCCCAAGTGCCCATCGACCCATGAATGGATTAATAAATTATGGTACATGTACACCATGGAATATTATACATATTTAAAGAAAGATGGAGACTTTACCTCTTTCATGTTTACATGGATGGAGCTGGAACATATTCTTCTTAGCAAAGTATCTCAAGAATGGAAGAAAAAGTATCCAATGTACTCAGCCCTACTATGAAACTAATCTATAGCTTTTATATGAAGGCTATAACCCAATTATAGCACAAGAATATGAGGAAAGGGAAAAGAGAGGGGAGAAGGGAGGATGGGTAGAGGGGGGTAATTGGTGGATCACACCTACGGTGTATCTTAGATGGGTACAGTTGAAACTTACTAAATGTAGAATATAAATGTCTTAACACAATAACTAAGAAAATGCCATGAAGGCTATGTTAACTAGTTTGATGTAAATATTTCAGATTGTATATGAAACCAGCACATTGTACCCCATGATTGCATTAATGTACACAGCTATGAGTTAATTAAAAAAAAAGAAAGAAAGAAAGAAAATTGCCTACAACCCTGACACAGTAGCATTTGTGCCAATTTCTGGTTGGAATGGTGACATGTTGGAGCCAAGTGCAAACCTGCCTTGGTTCAAGGGATGGAAAGTCACCTGGAAGGACAGCAATGCAGTAGAACCACACTGCTGAAGCTCTGGATTGCATTCTGTCACCAACTCGTCCAACTGACAAGCCCTTACATCTGCCTCTGCAGGATATCTACGAAATTGGTGGTATTGGTACTGTCCCTGTGGGCCAAGTGGAGACTGATTTTCTCAAAGTCGGCATGGTGGTCACCTTTGCTCCAGTTAATGTTCTCACTAAAGTCAAGTCTGTTGAGATGCACCATGAAGCTTTGAGCGAGGCTCTTCGAGGAGACAACATGGGTTTAAATGTCAAGAATGTGTCTGTCAAAGATGTTCATCATGGCAATGTTGCTGGTCATAGCAAAAATAACCCACCAATGGAAGCAGCTGGCTTCACTACTTAGGTGATCCTGAGCTATCCAGGCCAAATTAGTGCTGACTATGCTCCTGTAGTGGATTGTCACACAGCTCATACTGCCTTCAAGTTTGGTGAGCTGAAGGAAAAGTTTGACTGCCACTCTGGTAAGAAGCTGGAAGATGGCCCTAAATTCCTGAAATCTGGTGATGCTGCCATTGATATGGTTCCTGGCAAACCCATGTGTGTTGAGAGCTTCTCAGATTATCCTCCTCTGGGTTGTTCCACTGTTCATGACATGAGACAGACAGTTGCTGTGGATGTCATCAAATCAGTGGACAAGAAGGCTGCTGGAGCTGGCAAGGTCACCAAGTCTGCCCAGAAAGCTCAGAAGGCTAAATGAACATTTTATCTCTCTAAAACATGCCACCCCAGTTTTAAGCAGTGGTGGAAGAACGGTCTCAGAATTGTTTGTTCCAATTGGTTATTTTAAGTTTAATAGTAAAAAACTGGTTAATGATAACAATGCATCGTAAAACCTTCAAAAGGAAAGGAAAATATTTTGTGGACCATTTGTTTCTTTTTGGGTGGCAGTTTTAAGTTATTTTTTAAAATCAGTACTTTTTCATGGAAACAACATGACCAAAAATCTGTCACAGATTTTTGAGACCCTTTAAAACAAAGTTTAATGAGAAAAAAAAAAAAGGTCCTAGTAAATACCTCAAGTTCTCAGGTGGAATACCTAAAGGTCTAAATAATAGGAGGGTTTGAAGTATAGGTGGACTGAGTTACGTATAAACTGCCCCTCAGCCTTGAGTCAGTTCAGCCCCTTGCTGGGTTGAGGTGATGTCCTTGTGCCAAACATCAAAGTATCCTCTCAGGAAGAGGGAAATACCATCCTGAGCCTCTATGCTCTTTCAAACATCTGCTGAATATTCAATGAAAGAATACCAAGTATTAAAAAAGCAAGATTAAGAGGAAAATGAGGAGACAAGAGATACATAGCCAGAAATGAACACCAGAAGCCCCAGATATAAATGCCACAATAACTGGTTAAATATTTCAAGAAAATCAACGGTAGCATCAAAGTTTTTACTAGGGAACTGGAATCTGTGAGAAGAAAAACAAATTCTGAACTTGGAAAATACAATCACCAATATTAAGAAATCAGTATTTGGGTTGAGTTGCAGACTGGACACAGTAGAAGAGAGTCTTATTAAACTGGATGATAGGTCAATGGAAAATAGCTGAATACTGAAGAGTGGAGAGGCAAAAGGATGGAAATTTAAGAGCAAAGGAAACATATGAGGCATGAAAATGTTTTACCGTACATATGATTTGAGCCCCAGAAGAAAAGAGGGGAGAGAGTATTTGAAGACATGATAGCTAACATTCATCTTAAATTTAGCCAGGTGTTGTGGTGGGTGTCAATCCAGCTACTCAGGAGGCTGAGTCAAGAGAGAATCGCTTAAGCCCAAGAGTTGGAGGTTGATGTGAGCTGTGACACCATGGCAATCTCCCATGGGTGACATAGTGAGACTCTGTCTCAAACAAAACAAAACAAAAGATTTATCTTAGACTGATGAATAAATTATATTCATGAGATGTAAGACTGTATAGCAGCAGTGTTTAATAGAAATACAACTGCCAATATGTGGAAACAGCCTAAATGTCCACCAACCCAGGAATGGATTAACAAGCTGTGGTATATGTATACCATGGAATACTATTCAGCCATTAAAAAATATAGAGACTTTACATCCTTTGTATTAACCTGGATGGAAGTAGAACACATTATTCTTAGTAAAGCATCACAAGAATGGAGAAGCGAGAATCCTATGTACTCAATTCTCATATGAGGACAGTTGATGACCTAGTACAATGTGGGGGGTGGGGGAGGGGGAGAGCAGAAAGAGGGAAGAAGGGAGGGGTTAGGGGAAGGGAAAAAGAGAGAGAGGAAAGGAAGGAGGAGGATGGGGGAAGGGGAGAACAGAGAGAGGAGAGGAGGAAGAGGGATGGGGGGGCCATGGTGTGTGACACACCTTTTGGAGGTGGGACTTAACCTAATAACAGCAATCAATGTAACCTGGTTCTTTGCACCCTCAATGAATCCCCAACAATAAAAAACAAAACAAACAACCAAAGAAAGAAATATAGTGTAAGAATTTG
>CAUYRH010092549.1:0-12905 GCA_963574655.1 Perodicticus potto | reverse complement strand
TTTTTGGTTGCAGCCGTCATTGTTGTTTGGCGGGCCCGGGCTGGATTCGAACCCGCCAGCTCAGGTATACATGGCTGGCACCTTAGCCCGTTGAGCCACAGGCACCGAGCCGTTGTCTTTGTATTTTTAAAGCCAATATTTCCTTTTCCATAGAAACCAATGATTATTAACACCCAGAAATTAGTTGACTCTGCCTACATTTTCACTTTAGAGTAGCCAGAAGTATGTAAAAAAATTGTTAAACATCATGTCAAGTGAGACTTTTGAGATACAATTTATTTATTTTTATTTTATTTATTTTTTTTTTTTTTGAGACAGAGTCTCAAGCTGTTGCCTTGGATAGAGTGCTGTGGCATCACAGTCACAGCAACCTCATACTCTTGGCCTTAAGCAGTTCTCTTGCCTCAGCCTCCCAAATAGCTGGGACTTAAAGGTGCCCGCCTAAACGCCCGGCTATTTTGTTTTGGTTGTAGTTGTCATTGTTTGGCAGGCCCAGGCTGGGTTCAAACCCACCAGCTCAGGTATATGTGGCTGGCACCCTTGCCGCTGAGCTACAGGTGCCGAGCCATTGAGATACAATTTAAAGTTTAAAGGTCTCTGAGTTTGTGAGAGCAGAAACCTTAGCCAGGAAGAGGGGATAAAAGCATGGAGTAAGCATCTGGTACTGGGCTCCAGCAAACCCCTCACTTAGTTGTTGAAAATATACATACAACTGGCAGGAATAATGACAAACCTGTCCCTACCCACAACCTAGCTGCAGCAGGTATTTATGTTCTGTTGTTCTGTGTCCTCTATTGTTTGCATCCTTTTTCCCTTCTCACGTGTGGTATCACTTCAGGATTTGTCCCTAGTACATCATACATAACAGTCACAGCACCATTTACAGATTTCCTTGATTTCCACAAAATGTCATTTTATAGTTAGTTTCCAAACAAGAGCCACTAACTGAATTTGGTTAATATGACTCTTAGCTCTCTTCTAATCTATAATAGTTAATACCCTCATTTAAAAACAAAAAAAGTAAAAAAATGGCTCAGCGGCTAGGGCACCAGCCACATATACCAGAGCTGGCAGGCTTGAATCCAGCCCAGACCTGCCAAACAACAATGACAACTACAACAAAAAAAAGCCAGAGCTGGTGGCGGGCACTTGTAGTCCCAGCTACTTCAGAGGCTGAGGCACGAGAATTGCTTAAGCCCAAGAGTTTGAGGTTGCTGTGAGCTGTGACGCCATAGGGCCCTACCCATAGTGACACAGTGAGACTCTGTCTCAAAAAAAAAAAAGTATACCATTTATTTGTTGAAGCAACTGGGTTGTTTTGTAGAGAAATCACATATTTTGGATTGGTATTCTTGTGGTTTCATTTAACATGTCCCACTATCCCACATTGCTTTAAATTGGTGGTTAGCTCTAAAGATTTGTTTAGATTCAGATCGACTTCCAGGGGGTTAGAATTCTTCATGGGTGGTGCTGTGTATGTACTTCCTATTGCATGGCACTGGTCGGCCCACTTGTGGGGACATTTGAATTGACCAGTCTGTGTGTGATCTGTCCATAAGAGAGTTTTCTATAGCCCTTTCAGTTGGTGGTTTTAATGTTCATTGATCATTGCCTAGATTCAAAATGGAAATTTTTTGATTGTTATTCTTTCTCCATATAACTAAATGTATTTCTTCATAAAGAATAACCTTTCCTCATTGATGACTTAGTTGTCCGAAAATACAATCTGTATGGGAATAACAATAACTCACCTAATATGACAGTTCATAGATATCAGCCTGAAAATGTAATCATTTGGGGTGGTGCCCATGGCTCAAGGAGTAGGGTGCTGGCCCCATATACCGGAGGTGATGAGTTCAAACCCGGCCCCAACCAAAAAAATAACCGGAAAAAAAAAAAAATGTAATCATTTGGTGTCCTGGCCACTTCATTAGGTAAGCATTGAGTTATTGTTTAAGTTTTTATTTTAAAACATATATAAATACATAACGTGTGTGTGTATATATTTTTTTTAGTCTCTCAATCCATTGCCATCATTACTTACGTTCAAATTGCCACTGGTAACTCCTCCAAATTGGTTCCTGTGTCCTTTTGGCAAGACCCCCTTAGTCTGTGATAGTGTCCTTGCTTTCTGGCACCAGGTGACTGACCACCTTGCTCATTTTATACAGTTCCTCCCAGACATGGAAACAGGCAATTCCTCAAGGAGCCCTGTGAACTACCTTTTAAGATTTTTATATTTTTGTTGATTAATACATTAACTGCCATGTGGGGGCCTCATGAAGTATACATATAACTCACATGTCTCTTGACCTATTTTGACCTAATAAAACACTGGCCCCAAGGAAAAATTTTGTTTCTAGCGTAGCAGTCAGTGTGTTAATTAGTGTAAATTACTTATGCATAATGTATCTATCTTCTTAGGCTATAAGTATTTTAATGTTAGATATTTGAGGTGGTGCTGCCAATATTAGTATGCATTTGAAATCTTACTGCTAGTGTTAGACTGCGTTCAGAGGTAGTAGGGTTTTATACTGGCAATTTAAATGTTAATGTGCTCTCCACTTTAGTGCTAATGGGTCATACAGCATAACTGTTTGCCAGGTACCCACTGATGTATGGTTAAATCATTTAGATAAGCTTGACATACCGCCATCAAAACCTGCTCAACTTGTGCTAAACTGTCTTACCCTTGTCCTTCTAGTCTGCTGCCTATTAAAGATCAACAAAGATAAATTCAGCCATTTGTGAGTTGACTTTTCAGATAAGAGCCAGACAGCATTCTAGCTGCAGTGCAGTACCTCAAATGAAGGAATGTGGTTTTGATCTTATTGAGGATCTATGGTGAGCGTACAAGAAGATAATATTATTAGATAACAAATTAGTACTACAAGATGTCAGAAAAGAAAATGTGGTTTTGGTTAAAAAGGCAAGAGCTGGTAAAAGGAATGGGATCTTGGCTGGGCACAGTAGGATTCATACCTGTAATCCTAGCACTCTGGGAGGCTGAGACGGGTAGATTACCTAAGCTTATGAGGTTGAGACCAGCCTGAGCAAGAGCAAGACTCCATCTCTAAAAATAGCGGGACATTGTGCAGGAGGCGCCTGTAGTCCCAGCTACTTGGGAGGCTGAGGCAAGAAAATAGCTTGAGCCCAAGAGTTAGAGGTTGCTGTGAGCTATGACACCACTGCACTGTACTGAGGGTGACAAAAATGAAGCTTTTGTCTCATTAAAAAAAAAAAAAAAAGAAAAGGAATGGGATCTAAGATTGGAGTTCTGACAGTTTAGAATTTGTATAGGCAGAAGAAGGAGAGAAGGCACCCTTCTGGTGAATGGCTAGGCAGGAATAAACACAATGTGTTGGACAACAGTAAGGAGGTAATCTGAAAGTTTCATGGCACGGTGGGGGACAGGCATGTGCCGGAGAGGTAGATATGAGGAAGAGGAGACTGGATGTTGGGCCCAAAAGTTTCTCTTTGATTATCTAGAAGAAATAATTTTAATCTCCTAAGCTGGAAATATATTTGGTGGATTTATTAAGACAGCTTAAACATACCAGCTAAGAGACATTTGTAGCTGTGTGATTTAATTAATGTAGCAGTGGGAATGGGTACGAAGAAATAAAGCTAAGATTTTTTTTTTTTTTTTTTTATTGTTGGGGATTCATCGAGGGTACAAGAAACTAGGTTACACTGATTGCATTTGTTAGGTAAAGACCCTTTTACAATCGCCTTTTGCCCCCAAAAGTTGCGGCACACACCAAGACCCCACCCCCCTCGCTCCTTCCCTCTCTCTGCTGTGCCTTTTCCCACCCCTCCCTCATTCTTTCTCTGTTAAAGCTAAGATATTTTATTTTATTTTATTTATTTTTTTTTTTTGAGACACAGCCTCAAGCTGTCACTCTGGATAGAGAGCCGTGGCATCACAGCTCACAGCAACCTCCAACTCTTGGGCTCAAGCGAGTCTCTTGCCTCTGCCTCCCAAGTAGCTGGGACTATAGGCGCCCGCCACAACGCCCGGCCATTTTTTGGTGGCAGCTGTCATTGTTGTTTGGCGGGCCCGGGCTGGATTCGAACCCGCCAGCTCAGGTGTATGTGGCTGGCGCCTTAGCCCGTTGAGCCACAGGCGCCGAGCCAAAGCTAAGATAGTTTAAAGAAGTATTTTTAAGAGGCTAGTGACACTGAAAATGGGAAGATTTAGAATGAAGAAGGTAAAGTTATTTCAAATTAAATCAAATATTTACAATTCAGTCCCTCTATTACTCTCGCCAAATTTTAAGTGCTTAGTAGCTGCCCATGGGTAGCAGTTACCATAACGGACAGCACAGATTTAGAACACTTCATCACAAAAGTTCTGTTAGACCTGGTTTAGAACTGACTATCTAAAACAAAATAATGATACCAAATTATAGAAATGAAAAAGCGGCAGAGTTGGGGAGTTATTGTGTACTCTGTGGAGGGAGATGAGATTTGATTTTACACATGTTGCATGTTTGGTAGACCTTTCACTGAGGTTGCCCAGAGGCAACAGAAAATGCCTAATGCACTTCAGGAGTAGGCTTGAGTGGGGCTGGTATTCACGGTAGGATGCAGGAGATTGTGTGGGCTTTCATCAATAGGTTATAGGCACCTGGTAAAGAACTCAGCCAGGTAGGAAATAGGAACAGTCAGAAAGATAGAAAGGAGAATTGGGAGGGATTTTTTCCCCCTTTCTTTTCTTACAGAGAAAACTGCAAAGATCAGCATTATTAGGACACTTAGAAGAATCTACATTATGAGAAAAGATTGCTTGTTTTATTCAAGAGGAGATCTTTGCCCACCAATTAGTTATTTCACTACAGTGTTGGAAAATAGAATTTAACTGCAAGAAACTAGAATGGGAAAGAAAGCCAATGTGTGCAGCTTGGAAGGGAGCAGTGAGTAGTGGAGTAGGCTGGCAGGGTCTGAGGGCGTGGTGCAGAAGAGGAAAACCCTCTAGCTTGGCGAGGGACTTTTCTAATCACAGGCAAGGAAGAGGTGAGGGACTCAGGTGAGCACAGAGGCCGCTGGTGAGGGCGGCCCTATGAAAGGCTTTGCCTTTGTGGTGTCTACACATGGCTGGGAGCCTTAAAGTGCTATTTTGAGTACTGAATTGAAACAAGTATAAATACTATATATTTATTTGATACAATTATTTAGATATTCTGAATTTCTGAATTTGAAAAAGTGTTTTTGTTTTATATTTTTTAATTCAGCATTTTTTCTGAGTGTTGAGAATACCGTATTTAAAAGCTAACCACTATGTGGAGTGGTAGCACTTCTTTTCGAATCTTTTAGCTTAAATAATGAGCTTTTATTCACATTATCATTCTTTTTTTCTTTGGTTGAAGGTAATTGCCCCCAACTAATGTATGTGCACTAGAGTAAATTTACCCAAGCACACATTCTACTCAAAAAACATGTTCTACTTGTTTAGGATATATGTCTCAAAACTTCCTGTTCAAAAAGTGAACTGTTCAGTATTGCAGTTTTAAAAGAACAATCATGTTTGGGTTTTTTGTTTGTTTTTTGTTTTGTTTTTACAGGTATGAATCTCCAGAAATAGCTCTAAATTGTGGAATAATGTTAAGAGAATGCATCAGACATGAACCACTTGCAAAAATCATTTTGTGGTCGGAACAGTTTTATGATTTCTTCAGATATGTCGAAATGTCAACATTCGACATAGCTTCAGATGCATTTGCCACATTCAAGGTAACAAAAACTAGAATTCTAAGTTATACTTACAAGTCAGATTAACAGGTATGCTATTTTTCCTAACCCTTCCTAAATCTATACATGGCTGCCCTCTAGTGGGAAGAGAGAAGATAGATTTTGTAAGTGTTAATGTGATTTGAGATATATGCAGTCAAATCACAGGTTAAAGGGGATGGAAGAGTTAGATTCTAAAGTCTTTCTGCAAGACAGAAGTCTTATATGGTCAAAATTACATTTTTCTGTTAAATTGTCCATTAAGTATGTATACCATATAGTATACCTAACAATCAAGTTTTCTCCTGTGTTGAAACATTCTATAGCAGTTTCTTTTGTTAAACACCACATGAAGTAGTTGACTCCCTCTGGGGGTCCATGCTAATTTAGAATATACATGTCATTAAATAGAGCCACATTTAAGACAAGAGTACCCACATTGCAGACCTGAAGGGAATAGTCAGTTTACTTCTTCCATCTCTGCTGTCACCAGAGCTTGTCTATTAAATACAGTGTGGGGATGGGGACAGAATCACCCTGCACTATTCAAATTATTATGTATCCTTCCCTGGCACCCCATTGCCTTACTTCCCCTGTATATATTTGTATAAATGAAAAACACATGGTATGAGTCCATTGTATGACATGAAGATTTTTGTTTTGAATTATAAGGTTCTGTCCTGTTTAAGCAGTAATCCTCATTAGTTGTTTTCACAAGAACAAACCTTTCTATGTTGCATTTTCTTATATAAAATGACCTTGTAAGTAAATATTTAGAACTATTTTTAATATAACCAGTATTTAGCATACTTACATGTAATAACCATGAACCATGATCAGAGACCATGAATACCATTACAGTGAGAAACGGCCACTTTTCTTGTGAGGATTCAGTTTTATGATTAAAAGAGACTGAGCACATACCTCGGTTTCTGGGTAAAATATACATAGCCTCAGAGTGAAGGCCCTTGAGTTGAGATAGGATGAAAGCCTGAGGATCTGTCATTATTGTTTCACATTGAATAAGGTCCTAGCATGAGAGGTGCCCAGGGATTTATTTCTCAAAACCAGGAAAGAGGGTGTCAGAGCCTTAAGTAAGACTCAGATATTGATATGTCAGTATACAAAGCAAAATGAAGTGAATTTGAGATTATAACCTAGAGTGGTCAATATGATGTCTTAGGTATCACCGCAGTTGGTGGGATAGGACTCATGATTAGAATACATCGACGGAAGGGTGTGTCCCATTCAGAAGCAGCAGACCCGGCATGGAGGGAGGTGTAGCAGCACCATGTGTCAAGGAGAGAGTCCCTGTGTGGAAGGACAGCCAGGAGCCTGAGAGTGGCAACACTCTGGGCACAGGAGGGTGAGGGAAGAGCATTGAGGAGCAGCAGTGGTGTGGGAGAATGCAGCAAGACCTCTGACCACGTGGAGGACATGCTCCTGGCACAGATGGCAGAAGTGGCTCAGGTGAGAGAGATGTACTGACGACATGCCAGAATGTGATTTGCAATATCTGACAAAGTCTTGACTGGCCTTGCTGTTGATTACATTTAAGTTAGGTCACTTTGTTCAGTTACCCTCACCAAGGAGAAAGTGGTAGTGATAGAATCGTTGTGGGCAAAGCAGCTCTGGAGGTCATGGTAGCCAGAGAGGGAAAAGTTAGGCAGCCAGGCAGGTCTTCTCTGTTTAAAAAAGGGATACTTCAGCAAACAGTTTAGCACTCCAGGGGTGAGCTCAAGAAGAGACTGCGTCCGGTGCTCCTCATTCCACAGAAAGAAGGAGCTGATGAAAGAGGCTTCTAAACAGAGAATTCACCAAGAAACAAAATGAAGCAGAGCCTGCAACCAAGACAGTGCCTAAGAGGGAGGTGCAGCCCTCCTGTGACCCCAGGGTGGGTGCTACCAAACAGGCTAAAGCCACCTCCCCACTTCACCGTCGGAAAGTCTGCAGTAACAGCTGGCTGGCTGGCAGGGTAGTCGCACAGCTGCACAGCAGAAGTACCCACAAAGAGCAAAGAGCTCAGAGAAATTGCTCCTCTCCTGTCTTGTTTGCTCCTCATCAGAGGATATTTTTATAGTGGAAAAAGAGACCAAATCTGTGGTTAGTGCTCTCATTTGAGAGTATGGCAGAAAACTACCTGATCTAAATGTGACCGAGATTCATAGCTTGAATAATGGATTCTGAGCTAATAAATGTGATGGCCAAATATTGGTTAATGGTATTTTTTCTCTTTTTTTTTTTTTTTTTTTTTTTTTTTTGTGGAATTAGAGAGATGGAGAGGGGTATTAGAAGACCAAAAAATTTTCTCTCCTGGCGCTCCACTATAAGGCAAACCTGGGGCTCTTGAGCGGTGATGACACAAGCTGGAGTCATGAGAATTTGCCCCGGGGACTCTCAGTCCAGTTTGGGCTCCAATGGGGTCCCTGTCCCTGGAGGCGACAGGCCACCCTCCAGTGGTCACGCTTGCATTCTGGACAGGGGCCAGGTGGCTTGCCCAGCCAGTGGTACTGCTGGGGGCAGTCTCCTCTGGAGTGGCCAGTCTGACCACATTGGAAGCACTTGGTTTTTGCTCCTCTGGTAAAAAGAGGATTACTTTAAATTTTTTATCTGCATTCCCTAAAACTCTAATTCTTCAGGATCCATTGTTAGAGCTTTGTTATTTTCTTTTGGAGATGTTATAATTTTCCAATTCTTTGTAATCCTTGTGTTCTTGGAATGGTATCTGTACATTTAGGAAGACAACCACCTCTTCTAGTATTCAACAGGTGTTCTTTGGCAGGGCTGGACCTTTACTATTTAGTCTATTCTATGATTCTGGATAGGCCAGATGGTAATGACCTTGGGGAGGAAGAGCTTGCTTTTGGGTTCTCCAGGTAGTTAGGCTGCTGGCTTGGCTCTGATTTGGGGTGGAGCACCACTGGCTAGGCTCTGAAGTCAGGTAGACCTATGGTCTGGGCACTGAAATCACCTGTGATTGGTCTGTGCCAGATGGTGTATTTCCTGACAAGGTTGTACCACTATTCAAGATCTGCATTTGGACAAAGTTGTGGGCTGGGCCTTAAAGTTAGGTAGAGTAACTGCTTGAGAGGGATGGGACCAGCTTCTATGTTTAGCAGGAGTACTCTTGTTGAGGTTTGCCTCCATGCTGTGTTTGGGCCATAAAGTGGGCTTTGAGTCTGATCTGAATATGGGAGTGTCTTTCTCTCTGGCGGGAGTGAGCTTTGAGGCTGAGATGAGCACTGTTTAAACTCCTGGGTGTGGCAGAGCTAGCCACTGCTCTTTTTCAAAGTGCATTGTGGCAGTCATCTCTTCCAGGACAGGGTCTAGAAATTGTTTAAACTCTCAAGTGTGGCAGAACTAAACCCTGCTCTTTGTCTGACTGCTGTGGCAAGCATCTCTCTCCATGGGTAGGGCTCTGAGGTATGGTCTGAGAGTAGCCCTGAACACTGGCTGTCTTGGGATTCAAGCCAAGTAGAACTTCCTATTACTTCTGGGAGAAACCAGCTGAGTTCTGTAGGTGAGCTATGTTGTTGACTGGTACTTCTTGTCACTGGCAGGTACACAGAATTGGTACTGAGATCTGTGGACTGGTCACTGTGAACTCCTCTTTCTTTGTTTCTTTCTACCTGACTCCAGGTATTTAATCCTGCCATTACTTCCTGTGTTCCTCTGAGGTGAGGTGAGACAGAAGTGTGCTTTCTGGGAAGCATCCTAAAATTCTAGGAAAGCTGGATGTCTACATTTGGTTCTCTTTCCCATAGAAACTGTGATCCCTGGGGAATTCTCTCTGTGTGGTACTGTGCCAACTTTAACAAGGGAGAAGGGTCGCTTTATCAATGAGATCACTTCTTTTAACCTTTCTTGTAGTTTTTACTTGATTCTGTGGTCCGCACGGGTATATCAGGCTTATTACCAAGTTTGGGGATTTTCACAACAGTGCTCTTATTTGTGGATATTTGCTTGTTCAACTTTCTATAAGGGTTAAAGCCTGAGACCCTACATTCCACTGTCTTGCTGATGTCACTCTGAGGTATTTTTTTACTATCTTTCACTCTTCCTCACTGAAACTGACCTGCAGTTGCTCACACTCTTTATTGGCTATATTCACTTTTAGTCTCATTTTCCTATCTCTCTGCCATTATTTCTTGGTATTTTCTCCCAACAACCAAACATATTTTTAAAAACCCTATACTCGAATACTTGCTTCAAGTCGGGTTATTGGAGAAACCTAAAATCAAGCCAGTGTTTCTAATATATTTGGTATTTAAGTTTGCCTAATGGAGGCTAGAGACATTTTACTGACTTGCTCCTATCACGTGGCACCAATTGTTTCTAAAATGTTTCTTCTTCCTCCTCCTCCTCCTCCTCCTCCTCCTCCTCCTCCTCCTCTTCTTCTTCTTCTTCTTCTTCTTCTTCTTCTTCTTCTTCTTCTTCTTCTTCCTTCTTCTTCTTCTTCTTCCTTCTTCTTCCTTCTTCTTTTGAGACAGAGTCTCACCCTGTTGCCCGGGCTAGAATGCCATGGCCTGAGCCTAGCTAACAGTAACCTCAAATTCTTAGGTTCAAGTGATCCTCCTCCCTCAGCCTCCTGAGCAGTTGGGACTACAGGCACCCGCCACAATGTGTGGCTAAGTTTTTAGTTCTATTTTTAGTAGAGACAGGGTCTTGCTATTGCTCAGACTGGGCTTGAACTCCTGAACTCAAGTGATCCTCCTGCTTCAGCCTCCCAGAGTACTGAGATGATAGGCGTGATCCACTACACCTGGCCATTATTCCATTTTTAATTTATACCTTTAAGAAAAAAATATATTCAGATTCTACTAGCAGTATAGATGACAAGTAAAGAAGGAAAAATAAGCATTGATATCAAGAGTTGAAAAATAAAAATGGTTGATCTAAAGCCCTATACACCATTCTTTCTACTTGATCTGGCTAAATTCACTGATACATTATTTCTCATAAGCCAAAAAGATTTTTTTACTTGTTATATGCCTTGTATATGCCATTAAGAGCTGAGAAACCTGGGCTGGGCACATTGTCTCATGCTTTTAATCTCAACACTGTGGGAGGCCTCCATGGGAGGATCACTTGAGCCTAGGAGGTTCAAGATCAGCTTGGGAAATATAGTGAAACTTGTCTCTACAAAAAATTTTTAAAAATAGCCAGGATTAGGTGGCATGTGCCTGTCATCCCAGCTGCTTGAGAGTCTGAGGCGGGGGATTGCTTGAACCTAGCAGTTTGAGGTTGCAGTGAGGTAGGATGACAGCAGCGTGTTCTAGCCAGGCCACAGAGTAATACCCTGTCTCAAAAAAGAAATGAGAAAGTTGAAAGTGACCATAATGAACAGGAGAGGGATTATGTGTATCTGTGTGGTAGGTAACATCTAAGATGGCCCTTAGATATTGCTGTCTTAATATCCACAACCTTATGTAATCCCTTTCCCTTGAGTAACTTGCTTCTTGTGAATGAATATGCTATTTCAATTTTAGGAGATGCACTTATGTGATTAGATTATAAGAGATTGGGCCTTCTATCTTGCTATCAATCCGTGTTTTGTGTATGAGGACTCTGTGGCACAGAACTGAGGGAGACCTCTGGCTATAACCAGCAAGGAAATGAGATTTTCAGTTCACCAGTCCAAAAGGAACTAAATACTGTCCACAATTATTAGAAAAAATAGTTAGCTTAGAAGTGGATACTTTGCTAATTGAATTTTCAGAACCCAGTCCTAGTTGATATATTGTTTGTAGCCTCATGAAACACCCAGAAGAGGATCTAGTTAAGCTGTGCGTGAATTATAACCCACAGAAAGAAACTATTAGATAAATAAATAACAATGATGATAAATGTGTGTGATTGATAAGTATTTGCACTTTATTATTCATTCTTTATTAGGGAAAACATTGGGGATTTAGAAGGAAAATTCAAGCTCTAACAGGGTCACTGTCGCCTTGCATAGTGAATCAAATTGACCCTGGTAGTGATTGCTTATGCTTAAATTTCAGACTTGAACTCCCACAATTATTAGAAAACATAGGATACTTTCTGTTGGAAAGTCTATCTGACCAGATGACTTGTATAAGAACATGGCTTCTCATAGATTATTTTCTGAGAACATTTTCTACCAATGATTTTAAATCATCCCTAGGCATATGCAAATCTCTTAGCAACAGAATATGATTCCAAATGAGAAAGTAAAATGAGCCAACTCTCCTGCAAGCATCTGAGCCAACAAAGACAGTGTTTTAAACTTTATTTTAAAAAATATTTAAAATGAGATTACTTTGAGAGAATACAGCAGCATGTATAAACTATTAACTGTTTGAGTAAACTCAAAGAGTTGTGCGGAGGTTACATCTTCTGTGTCTAGGATAAATATATTTCAAAAATACACACAGTAAAATGTGATAAACAGTTTCTTTGGGATCAACATGCCTGCTGCCAGAGAAGTCACATTTCTTGTAAAACAATGCAACATAATGGAAGGCAGTGGAGTGAGGCCAGCTGGTTTAAATATCAAGCTGACAATGGAATGTGGTATTTAGAAGAGAGTCACAGCATAACACACCAGCAGACATAGAGATCTATTGCTTGACAACTTTTAAAAAATGCACTGTGTTCTTTAAAGGATTATTTAGCCTCAGAAATACTTTCACTTTAGGATCAGTGTATTTTGTTTAATGTGGGTGAACTCCATGGGCTGAGAGGTGAAATTGCTTCATAACTAGGTCTTTTTTGCTACCTATTTTCTAGCCTAGAAGTTTCTGAATTGGGGGTATATGAGATGATACACTGCTGTGTGGGAAGAAAATATAGATGTTTTTTCTTAAAAAATAAGAAAAAAATTAAGCATAATCAGCAGTTAAGATACAGACTGACATTGATGGCCTCAGTTATCTGCATAGAAGTTTGTTGTGTGTCATGCCCACTGTCTATGGTTTCTTCAGAGAAAAGTGGTATCTCATAATGCAAACAGGTTGACAGAGGCACCCTCATCATCTGTTGCTGCCATTCCAATGTCATAAAGTACACATTAGACTGGTTAAGTGGATTTCACAGGTAGATTACATTATTTTGCAATGTAGAAATTTTTTTTTTTTTATATTTTCTTTTTTATTAAATAATATTTGTGTACAATAATTCAGTCATGGGGTACACTGTATGGGCTTCAGATA